>JAZHGG010000061.1:0-104286 GCA_036785865.1 Coffea canephora
ATGGTAGTGATTGGACCAAGAAATGAAGGATAGATGCACTAGAAACTCAAAGTTTCAAAATCTGGAATTTTTCCCCAAATTTCTGTCCGAAATTTTAACTGTATGTTAGAGGCTGATTTGGCCTTGGGTCAAAGAAGGAAAGTTGTATAGAATGGAATTTGTAGGTGCCTATAAAATTTCAGCTCAATCGGAGCAACGTAGGTCGTGAAAAGTCCAAAATACCCTTACTGTTCTAAGTATTTCCCAGCAGTCCGTTTCAGCAGTTGAGTCCAGTTTATCACGATTTTTGACCAGGATCCATTCTGATTTAGCTCTGGACCAAAACATGAAAGTTGTAGTGCTCTGAAGTAGCTTTAAAATGCCTCTAAGAACACCTGATTCGGACTTGTGTACACTGAGTTTTGTCCATTACAGTGTTCTGCGTTTAAACAGCCGACGATTTGGTTTCTGGTTTAGTAATTCGAGAATTTGACCAATTTACATTAGAAACTGGACTAAGTGACCTTCATGAATTTGTAGCCCTGTGTCTTAGCTTCGAAACGGCATAGGTTATGCCTCAATCCAATAAGCGTAGCCTCGGATATGTTATTTCCGCATTGTACGTCAAATCTGTCTTGTACTAAGTTAAATTTCTGCACTTGTAATTGTTGTGAATCTTGTTTTATGATATTGTGAGCCTATGGAACGGCTTTTGGCTTGAATTGTTGAGATATGTAATGTTGGGTTGTGTTTGAGAAAAAAATGAAGCCTAAAGGCTGGAAAATTAGGTAAACACAAAGGGCATGCTGCCCGAATTTTTACTCGAGGTCTAGAAAACTATCTTTGCAACTTGAGTATGAGTTAAGAGTGATTACTGCTTGAACCATCTAGGGTACTTAAGTCTTCTTGTCCCAAGATATATAAATAAGGACTTGGCCGAACTTGTACCCTTGAGAAATGAAATAATGATTGTTCAAAGTACGATTTTCCTTGTACTTTCGACTCGCATGACCATTTCAAGTATAAATGTTACAAAGTTTTATCATTTAAAAAGTGAGCGAGTATTTCACGAGTATTCTCCAAGTGAATTTTCATTTCTTGATTTTTATTGAACGAAACGTCTAAGTTTCGAATCTTAGTCATGTTTCAAAGTTCTCAAACTGAGTTTTATCGCAGATTTGGACTCCGAACCCGGAGTATAACCTGAAAGTGACCAGTAAAGGCACTATATCTTTTGGTGAGTGCTTTCAAATACCGAATTGCACTAGATACTTGAACTTGATACGTGACCAATATGAGTACATGTTATATACGTGAATTGATAGGGCAAGAGTGTACTTTATCGCACTTGCCCTTACGTGATATACTTGTTTATTGTTGCAATTGATTGATATACTTGATTATGATGCGCGCACTTCCTGGAATTCCAGAAACCCTGTGGCGAGTTACTCCTAGTCGAGCCGGCAAGGGCTTGGTCGATTGGGTAACAAACCCTGGGTCTCTTGTATTGTCGAGTGGAGTGATATCTCCTCGACTAATCGGTATACCTCGAGTATACCACCCATGTTCTTGAGGATTTGGGCCCAGCTGGGGGTTGAACGGTGGACGGAGAGTCGTTTAAGTGGTGTTCTACTGGATTGGGTTACTTACTTGAAAGTTGACGGAGTGTCAACTACTACGGGATCAAGCTTCTGGTAATGTAATGGGAATTTGGCTCCTGAGAGTCATCCGTATCCTTATACTTTGGAGTAATTATTGTTTATTGGATTATTGTTTCTTTTGAAAAATTTTCTACATTCGTTCATTTTAAGATTGCTACTTGACGTGTTATTGCTCACCTTTATGAACTCTTCATGCTTGTTACTTTGCTATACCGAAAACTTGTACTTCTAAATAATGGTCAATTTGCTATTTGGAACCTCACTGGGCTTTTAGCTCATTCCACTCCATTTGTTTTCCTTTCAGGGGTACGAGTGACGCGTGAGACTTGTAAAAGACTAGCGTAGCCTTTTGTTTTGACTTTTGACTTTTTGGTCTTGTACTCGCGCTATTCCTCGAATGGAACATGTTGTACTTGGATTGTATACGTATTGAACTAGTTGGGTGTGTTGAGACTTTGTACCTCGATTTCTATTAATGTAAATTATAAGCTTGAAGTGGGAATGTTATTTATGGTTCATGGATGTGTGTACGTGACTCGATTAAGATAGTGAGTGAGTCCTGGCGAGAGCTGGGCAGGCGGTCCGCCGAACCCTTTGGTACGCCTTAGGGGGAGGTGGGGTCCGTCACAGATGGTATCAGAGCTCCTTTTGAGCTCGTGCCGGGAGAAGGTTCTCGGACTGTGGGAATTGACTTGTTAAGTGTGGAACAATTGTCTACTGTTGGGGATCTTAGATATGTATGCTGGGTAGGAATCTTTAATATGGGTGATTTACTCTTGGGACCGGCCGGCTCGAGTTGTGAATTGTCTTATTGTGGATTCTTGTACTTGGGTATCATATAGTGAAGAGCGTTAGAATAAGGGTCTGTATCTTGATTGCACTTGAGGTGAGTTTTGATGGAAAGGTTAAAGCGTGGATGATTTTAACATTTAACCTTGTTATTGGACTGATCAAAAGGGTTTGCAATACTTGAACTGTCTGAGACAGACTAAAATGAGCTCATTTGGGACTTGAACTTGTTTTGGCGAGTGTGCTCTTACGTACATGTGATGGACCTGATTTGATTTTTACACATGAGTAATATGACCTATAGGTGGATTTGAATTCGGCGACTGTTTGAGAATGTGAATTGCTGGGTATAGGCTAGTCGAGTGAGTTCTTATTTGTACCCGTGCTTCTTGAACTTGAAGTAATTGAATCTACTTTTGAACTTATATGTTTGAACCCTGCTTTGACCTTGCTTTTGAACTTATTCGTATTTGTGGGGCTGTAGACCAGCTACTTCTCCTCTGTAGCGGTTGAACTAAAACTCTCTGGTGAGCCTTTGCCTGTTGTGTTTCCAAGCACCGCCAGGGGTAAAATTTTCGACTTGAGAAATTTTCGACTTGAGGCTAAGCCATGTTCTAAATTTTTCGAATATCTGAGACTTTATTTTCAACTCAGGGCTAGTTATGTGAATTGAGCCCTTTTTGCATGTTCTATTTGGTTATTTCTTAGCTTTTTGCTAAATGATAAGGTCATATATAAGGGATTGGAGTGATTTCTAGTACCTGATTGACTTTAAAGGACTCTTAGTACCCGTTTGGAATTTCGAGGGCGAAATTCTTTTAAGGAGGGGAGATTGTAACATCCCGAATATTAGGAGGTTGTTTGTGAAGAAAATATTAAAGTATATTTCTTCGGGTTTGATTTAAAACCTTATTTCGTTTTAAACGACTAGAAACCCTAATGTTTTAAAAAAAAAAAAAACCCTAGTTTACTTGTGACTAAACGGTTTCTTAAATCTTTCATATTTTTACTAGAGATTCTAATGTTAATTATTGAAATTGTAAATTCCTCACGTTTTCTTAAAAAATTTCCTTTTATTTGAAAATTATTATTTATTAAGGCCCTACTACCCAATTGTTCAACAATAAGTGCAGATGAACCTGGAAATAGGGTTTTACACTTCGGTTTCAAGATTTGAGCAAAATTAGGGTTTTTCGATTTTTCCGCCGGATGAATTTTCGGTACTGGCCAAGGATCAATTTGATGATTAAAAGTGGCTTTTAAGTGAGAAATAATATGTGAGTAGTAGCCATGAGACAAGGTTAGTGAATGGAAAGGAAAAAACCTAGTACGTGAGTTTTTAAGAAAACGGCGCGAACCGGCGGGTCCCGCGCACTACCGTTTGAACGCACCACTGGACTACCACTTTCTTGCACCACAAGCTCATTGATATTTAAGCCAAAATATCTTCTTATATTCAGCTAAGAAGGACCGAAATTTGTGGCTAAGAAGCAAGGGGAAGAAAGAGAAAAATTAGTGGACAAGATTAGTCCAAGTGTTAGTAGAAATTTGTGGTCATAATTAACTCTAACCTTCTTACTTCTTATAAGACCAACACTTAGCTTCATTCCTCTTCATTTTTGCTGCTGAAGAACTGTGAGTGAGAGAGAGGAAAAACAAGAGAGCAAACCTTCCATTTCATCTTCAAATCCAACAACTTAGTGAGAAAATAACAAAGTAAACCGATTAAACTTGTTCTTGAGTGACTAAGTGTTGATTTGTGGTAAGTTTTTGAAGGAAGGAAGCTTGGACTACTCTTAGTGACCTCTACTCAAGGTAAGAGAGATTATCTCTCCAAGTTTTGCTTTTAATTTGGTTAAATTAAGATGGGCAACTTGATTTTAGGGTGAGATTATGGATGATTAGCATGTTTTAGTGGTTTTCCCCAATTTATTTGATGAACTAGGGCTTGTGGAAATTCTGCCCAAATTGTTGTAGGATGCTTATATGTTGTAATTGAAGTTATATAAGGTGTTATGGTAGTGATTGGACCAAGAAATGAAGGATAGATGCACTAGAAACTCAAAGTTTCAAAATCTGGAATTTTTCCCCAAATTTCTGTCCGAAATTTTAACTGTATGTTAGAGGCTGATTTGGCCTTGGGTCAAAGAAGGAAAGTTGTATAGAATGGAATTTGGTAGGTGCCTATAAAATTTCAGCTCAATCGGAGCAACGTAGGTCGTGAAAAGTCCAAAATACCCTTACTGTTCTAAGTATTTCCCAGCAGTCCGTTCCAGCAGTTGAGTCCAGTTTATCACGATTTTTGACCAGGATCCATTCTGATTTAGCTCTGGACTAAAACATGAAAGTTGTAGTTCTCTGAAGTAGCTTTAAAATGCCTCTAAGAACACCTGATTCGGACTTGTGTGCACTGAGTTTTGTCCATTACAGTGTTCTGCGTTTAAACAGCCGACGATTTGGTTTCTGGTTTAGTAATCCGAGAATTTGACCAAGTTACATTAGAAACTGGACTAAGTGACCTTCATGAATATTGTAGCCCTGTGTCTTAGCTTCGAAACGGCATAGGTTATGCCTCAATCCAATAAGCGTAGCCTCGGATATGTTATTTCCGCAATTGTACGTCAAATCTGTCTTGTACTAAGTTAAATTTCTGCACTTGTAATTGTTGTGAATCTTGTTTCTATGATATTGTGAGCCTATGGAACGGCTTTTGGCTTGAATTGTTGAGATATGTAATGTTGGGTTGTGTTTGAGAAAAACAATGAAGCCTAAAAGGCTGGAAAATTAGGTAAACACAAAGGGCATGCTGCCCGAATTTTTACTCGAGGTCTAGAAAACTATCTTTGCAACTTGAGTATGAGTTAAGAGTGATTACTGCTTGAACCATCTAGGGTACTTAAGTCTTCTTGTCCCAAGATATATAAATAAGGACTTGGCCGAACTTGTACCCTTGAGAAATGAAATAATGATTGTTCAAAGTACGATTTCCTTGTACTTTCGACTCGCATGACCATTTCAAGTATAAATGTTACAAAGTTTTATCATTTAAAAAGTGAGCGAGTATTTCACGAGTATTCTCCAAGTGAATTTTCATTTCTTGATTTTTATTGAACGAAACGTCTAAGTTTCGAATCTTAGTCATGTTTCAAAGTTCTCAAACTGAGTTTTTATCGCAGATTTGGACTCCGAACCCGGAGTATAACCTGAAAGTGACCAGTAAAGGCACTATATCTTTTGGTGAGTGCTTTCAAATACCGAATTGCACTAGATACTTGAACTTGATACGTGACCAATATGAGTACATGTTATATACGTGAATTGATAGGGCAAGAGTGTACTTTATCGCACTTGCCCTTACGTGATATACTTGTTTATTGTTGCAATTGACTTGATATACTTGATTATGATGCGCGCACTTCCTGGAATTCCAGAAACCCTGTGGCGAGTTACTCTAGTCGAGCCGGCAAGGGCTTGGTCGATTGGGTAACAAACCCTGGGTCTCTTGTATTGTCGAGTGGAGTGATATCTCCTCGACTAATCGGTATACTCGAGTATTACCACCCATGTTCTTGAGGATTTTGGGCCCAGCTGGGGGTTGAACGGTGGACGGAGAGTCGTTTAAGTGGTGTTCTACTGGATTGGTTACTTACTTGAAAGTTGACGGAGTGTCAACTACTACGGGATCAAGCTTCTGGTAATGTAATGGGAATTTGGCTCCTGAGAGTCATCCGTATCCTTATACTTTGGAGTAATTATTGTTTATTGGATTATTGTTTCTTTTGAAAAATTTTCTACATTCGTTCATTTTTAAGATTGCTACTTGACGTGTTATTGCTCACCTTTATGAACTCTTCATGCTTGTTACTTTGCTATACCGAAAACTTGTACTTCTAAATAATGGTCAATTTGCTATTTGGAACCTCACTGGGCTTTTAGCTCATTCCACTCCATTTGTTTTCCTTTCAGGGGTACGAGTGACGCGTGAGACTTGTAAAAGACTAGCGTAGCCTTTTGTTTTGACTTTTGACTTTTTGGTCTTGTACTCGCGCTATTCCTCGAATGGAACATGTTGTACTTGGATTGTATACGTATTGAACTAGTTGGGTGTGTTGAGACTTTGTACCTCGATTTCTATTAATGTAAATTATAAGCTTGAAGTGGGAATGTTATTTATGGTTCATGGATGTGTGTACGTGACTCGATTAAGATAGTGAGTGAGTCCTGGCGAGAGCTGGGCAGGCGGTCCGCCGAACCCTTTGGTACGCCTTAGGGGGAGGTGGGGTCGTCACAGATGGTATCAGAGCTCCTTTTGAGCTCGTGCCGGGAGAAGGTTCTCGGACTGTGGGAATTGACTTGTTAAGTGTGGAACAATTGTCTACTGTTGGGGATCTTAGATATGTATGCTGGGTAGGAATCTTTAATATGGGTGATTTACTCTTGGGACCGGCCGGCTCGAGTTGTGAATTGTCTTATTGTGGATTCTTGTACTTGGGTATCATATAGTGAAAAGCGTTAGAATAAGGGTCTGTATCTTGATTGCACTTGAGGTGAGTTTTGATGGAAAGGTTAAAGCGTGGATGATTTTAACATTTAACCTTGTTATTGGACTGATCAAAAAGGGTTTGCAATACTTGAACTGTCTGAGACAGACTAAAATGAGCTCATTTGGGACTTGAACTTGTTTTGGCGAGTGTGCTCTTACGTACATGTGATGGACCTGATTTGATTTTTACACATGAGTAATATGACCTATAGGTGGATTTGAATTCGGCGACTGTTTGAGAATGTGAATTGCTGGGTATAGGCTAGTCGAGTGAGTTCTTATTTGTACCCGTGCTTCTTGAACTTGAAGTAATTGAATCTACTTTTTGAACTTATATGTTTGAACCCTGCTTTGACCTTGCTTTTGAACTTATTCGTATTTGTGGGGCTGTAGACCAGCTACTTCTCCTCTGTAGCGGTTGAACTAAAACTCTCTGGTGAGCCTTTGCCTGTTGTGTTTCCAAGCACCGCCAGGGGTAAAATTTTCGACTTGAGAAATTTTCGACTTGAGGCTAAGCCATGTTCTAAATTTTTCGAATATCTGAGACTTTACTTTCAACTCAGGGCTAGTTATGTGAATTGAGCCCTTTTTGCATGTTCTATTTGGTTATTTCTTAGCTTTTTGCTAAATGATAAGGTCATATATAAGGGATTGGAGTGATTTCTAGTACCTGATTGACTTTAAAGGACTCTTAGTACCCGTTGGAATTTCGAGGGCGAAATTCTTTTAAGGAGGGGAGATTGTAACATCCCGAATATTAGGAGGTTGTTTGTGAAGAAAATATTAAAGTATATTTCTTCGGGTTTGATTTAAAACCTTATTTCATTTTAAACGACTAGAAACCCTAATGTTTTAAAAAAAAAAAAAAAAAACCCTAGTTTACTTGTGACTAAACGGTTTCTTAAATCTTTCATATTTTACTAGAGATTCTAATGTTAATTATTGAAATTGTAAATTCCTCACGTTTTCTTAAAAAAATTTCCTTTTATTTGAAAATTATTATTTATTAAGGCCCTACTACCCAATTGTTCAACAATAAGTGCAGATGAACCTGGAAATAGGGTTTTACACTTCGGTTTCAAGATTTGAGCAAAATTAGGGTTTTTCGATTTTTCCGCCGGATGAATTTTCGGTACTGGCCAAGGATCAATTTGATGATTAAAAGTGGCTTTTAAGTGAGAAATAATATGTGAGTAGTAGCCATGAGACAAGGTTAGTGAATGGAAAGGAAAAAAACCTAGTACGTGAGTTTTTAAGAAAACGGCGCGAACCGGCGGGTCCCGCGCACTACCGTTTGAACGCACCACTGGACTACCACTTTCTTGCACCACAAGCTCATTGATATTTAAGCCAAAATATCTTCTTATATTCAGCTAAGAAGGACCGAAATTTGTGGCTAAGAAGCAAGGGGAAGAAAGAGAAAAATTAGTGGACAAGATTAGTCCAAGTGTTAGTAGAAATTTGTGGTCATAATTAACTCTAACCTTCTTACTTCTTATAAGACCAACACTTAGCTTCATTCCTCTTCATTTTGCTGCTGAAGAACTGTGAGTGAGAGAGAGGAAAAACAAGAGAGCAAACCTTCCATTTCATCTTCAAATCCAACAACTTAGTGAGAAAATAAACAAAGTAAACCGATTAAACTTGTTCTTGAGTGACTAAGTGTTGATTTGTGGTAAGTTTTTGAAGGAAGGTAGCTTGGACTACTCTTAGTGACCTCTACTCAAGGTAAGAGAGATTATCTCTCCAAGTTTTGCTTTTAATTTGGTTAAATTAAGATGGGCAACTTGATTTTAGGGTGAGATTATGGATGATTAGCATGTTTTAGTGGTTTTCCCCAATTTATTTGATGAACTAGGGCTTGTGGAAATTCTGCCCAAATTGTTGTAGGATGCTTATATGTTGTAATTGAAGTTATATAAGGTGTTATGGTAGTGATTGGACCAAGAAATGAAGGATAGATGCACTAGAAACTCAAAGTTTCAAAATCTGGAATTTTTCCCCAAATTTCTGTCCGAAATTTTAACTGTATGTTAGAGGCTGATTTGGCCTTGGGTCAAAGAAGGAAAGTTGTAGAGAATGGAATTTGGTAGGTGCCTATAAAATTTCAGCTCAATCGGAGCAACGTAGGTCGTGAAAAGTCCAAAATACCCTTACTGTTCTAAGTATTTCCCAGCAGTCCGTTCCAGCAGTTGAGTCCAGTTTATCACGATTTTTGACCAGGATCCATTCTGATTTAGCTCTGGACTAAAACATGAAAGTTGTAGTTCTCTGAAGTAGCTTTAAAATGCCTCTAAGAACACCTGATTCGGACTTGTGTGCACTGAGTTTTGTCCATTACAGTGTTCTGCGTTTAAACAGCCGACGATTTGGTTTCTGGTTTAGTAATCCGAGAATTTGACCAAGTTACATTAGAAACTGGACTAAGTGACCTTCATGAATATTGTAGCCCTGTGTCTTAGCTTCGAAACGGCATAGGTTATGCCTCAATCCAATAAGCGTAGCCTCGGATATGTTATTTCCGCAATTGTACGTCAAATCTGTCTTGTACTAAGTTAAATTTCTGCACTTGTAATTGTTGTGAATCTTGTTTCTATGATATTGTGAGCCTATGGAACGGCTTTTGGCTTGAATTGTTGAGATATGTAATGTTGGGTTGTGTTTGAGAAAAACAATGAAGCCTAAAAGGCTGGAAAATTAGGTAAACACAAAGGGCATGCTGCCCGAATTTTTACTCGAGGTCTAGAAAACTATCTTTGCAACTTGAGTATGAGTTAAGAGTGATTACTGCTTGAACCATCTAGGGTACTTAAGTCTTCTTGTCCCAAGATATATAAATAAGGACTTGGCCGAACTTGTACCCTTGAGAAATGAAATAATGATTGTTCAAAGTACGATTTCCTTGTACTTTCGACTCGCATGACCATTTCAAGTATAAATGTTACAAAGTTTTATCATTTAAAAAGTGAGCGAGTATTTCACGAGTATTCTCCAAGTGAATTTTCATTTCTTGATTTTTATTGAACGAAACGTCTAAGTTTCGAATCTTAGTCATGTTTCAAAGTTCTCAAACTGAGTTTTATCGCAGATTTGGACTCCGAACCCGGAGTATAACCTGAAAGTGACCAGTAAAGGCACTATATCTTTTGGTGAGTGCTTTCAAATACCGAATTGCACTAGATACTTGAACTTGATACGTGACCAATATGAGTACATGTTATATACGTGAATTGATAGGGCAAGAGTGTACTTTATCGCACTTGCCCTTACGTGATATACTTGTTTATTGTTGCAATTGACTTGATATACTTGATTATGATGCGCGCACTTCCTGGAATTCCAGAAACCCTGTGGCGAGTTACTCTAGTCGAGCCGGCAAGGGCTTGGTCGATTGGGTAACAAACCCTGGGTCTCTTGTATTGTCGAGTGGAGTGATATCTCCTCGACTAATCGGTATACTCGAGTATTACCACCCATGTTCTTGAGGATTTTGGGCCCAGCTGGGGGTTGAACGGTGGACGGAGAGTCGTTTAAGTGGTGTTCTACTGGATTGGTTACTTACTTGAAAGTTGACGGAGTGTCAACTACTACGGGATCAAGCTTCTGGTAATGTAATGGGAATTTGGCTCCTGAGAGTCATCCGTATCCTTATACTTTGGAGTAATTATTGTTTATTGGATTATTGTTTCTTTTGAAAAATTTTCTACATTCGTTCATTTTAAGATTGCTACTTGACGTGTTATTGCTCACCTTTATGAACTCTTCATGCTTGTTACTTTGCTATACCGAAAACTTGTACTTCTAAATAATGGTCAATTTGCTATTTGGAACCTCACTGGGCTTTTAGCTCATTCCACTCCATTTGTTTTCCTTTCAGGGGTACGAGTGACGCGTGAGACTTGTAAAAGACTAGCGTAGCCTTTTGTTTTGACTTTTGACTTTTTGGTCTTGTACTCGCGCTATTCCTCGAATGGAACATGTTGTACTTGGATTGTATACGTATTGAACTAGTTGGGTGTGTTGAGACTTTGTACCTCGATTTCTATTAATGTAAATTATAAGCTTGAAGTGGGAATGTTATTTATGGTTCATGGATGTGTGTACGTGACTCGATTAAGATAGTGAGTGAGTCCTGGCGAGAGCTGGGCAGGCGGTCCGCCGAACCCTTTGGTACGCCTTAGGGGGAGGTGGGGTCGTCACAGATGGTATCAGAGCTCCTTTTGAGCTCGTGCCGGGAGAAGGTTCTCGGACTGTGGGAATTGACTTGTTAAGTGTGGAACAATTGTCTACTGTTGGGGATCTTAGATATGTATGCTGGGTAGGAATCTTTAATATGGGTGATTTACTCTTGGGACCGGCCGGCTCGAGTTGTGAATTGTCTTATTGTGGATTCTTGTACTTGGGTATCATATAGTGAAAAGCGTTAGAATAAGGGTCTGTATCTTGATTGCACTTGAGGTGAGTTTTGATGGAAAGGTTAAAGCGTGGATGATTTTAACATTTAACCTTGTTATTGGACTGATCAAAAGGGTTTGCAATACTTGAACTGTCTGAGACAGACTAAAATGAGCTCATTTGGGACTTGAACTTGTTTTGGCGAGTGTGCTCTTACGTACATGTGATGGACCTGATTTGATTTTTACACATGAGTAATATGACCTATAGGTGGATTTGAATTCGGCGACTGTTTGAGAATGTGAATTGCTGGGTATAGGCTAGTCGAGTGAGTTCTTATTTGTACCCGTGCTTCTTGAACTTGAAGTAATTGAATCTACTTTTGAACTTATATGTTTGAACCCTGCTTTGACCTTGCTTTTGAACTTATTAGTATTTGTGGGGCTGTAGACCAGCTACTTCTCCTCTGTAGCGGTTGAACTAAAACTCTCTGGTGAGCCTTTGCCTGTTGTGTTTCCAAGCACCGCCAGGGGTAAAATTTTCGACTTGAGAAATTTTCGACTTGAGGCTAAGCCATGTTCTAAATTTTTCGAATATCTGAGACTTTACTTTCAACTCAGGGCTAGTTATGTGAATTGAGCCCTTTTTGCATGTTCTATTTGGTTATTTCTTAGCTTTTTGCTAAATGATAAGGTCATATATAAGGGATTGGAGTGATTTCTAGTACCTGATTGACTTTAAAGGACTCTTAGTACCCGTTGGAATTTCGAGGGCGAAATTCTTTTAAGGAGGGGAGATTGTAACATCCCGAATATTAGGAGGTTGTTTGTGAAGAAAATATTAAAGTATATTTCTTCGGGTTTGATTTAAAACCTTATTTCATTTTAAACGACTAGAAACCCTAATGTTTTAAAAAAAAAAAAAAACCCTAGTTTACTTGTGACTAAACGGTTTCTTAAATCTTTCATATTTTACTAGAGATTCTAATGTTAATTATTGAAATTGTAAATTCCTCACGTTTTCTTAAAAAAATTTCCTTTTATTTGAAAATTATTATTTATTAAGGCCCTACTACCCAATTGTTCAACAATAAGTGCAGATGAACCTGGAAATAGGGTTTTACACTTCGGTTTCAAGATTTGAGCAAAATTAGGGTTTTTCGATTTTTCCGCCGGATGAATTTTCGGTACTGGCCAAGGATCAATTTGATGATTAAAAGTGGCTTTTAAGTGAGAAATAATATGTGAGTAGTAGCCATGAGACAAGGTTAGTGAATGGAAAGGAAAAAAACCTAGTACGTGAGTTTTTAAGAAAACGGCGCGAACCGGCGGGTCCCGCGCACTACCGTTTGAACGCACCACTGGACTACCACTTTCTTGCACCACAAGCTCATTGATATTTAAGCCAAAATATCTTCTTATATTCAGCTAAGAAGGACCGAAATTTGTGGCTAAGAAGCAAGGGGAAGAAAGAGAAAAATTAGTGGACAAGATTAGTCCAAGTGTTAGTAGAAATTTGTGGTCATAATTAACTCTAACCTTCTTACTTCTTATAAGACCAACACTTAGCTTCATTCCTCTTCATTTTGCTGCTGAAGAACTGTGAGTGAGAGAGAGGAAAAACAAGAGAGCAAACCTTCCATTTCATCTTCAAATCCAACAACTTAGTGAGAAAATAAACAAAGTAAACCGATTAAACTTGTTCTTGAGTGACTAAGTGTTGATTTGTGGTAAGTTTTTGAAGGAAGGAAGCTTGGACTACTCTTAGTGACCTCTACTCAAGGTAAGAGAGATTATCTCTCCAAGTTTTGCTTTTAATTTGGTTAAATTAAGATGGGCAACTTGATTTTAGGGTGAGATTATGGATGATTAGCATGTTTTAGTGGTTTTTCCCAATTTATTTGATGAACTAGGGCTTGTGGAAATTCTGCCCAAATTGTTGTAGGATGCTTATATGTTGTAATTGAAGTTATATAAGGTGTTATGGTAGTGATTGGACCAAGAAATGAAGGATAGATGCACTAGAAACTGAAAGTTTCAAAATCTGGAATTTTTCCCCAAATTTCTGTCCGAAATTTTAACTGTATGTTAGAGGCTGATTTGGCCTTGGGTCAAAGAAGGAAAGTTGTATAGAATGGAATTTGGTAGGTGCCTATAAAATTTCAGCTCAATCGGAGCAACGTAGGTCGTGAAAAGTCCAAAATACCCTTACTGTTCTAAGTATTTCCCAGCAGTCCGTTCCAGCAGTTGAGTCCAGTTTATCACGATTTTTGACCAGGATCCATTCTGATTTAGCTCTGGACTAAAACATGAAAGTTGTAGTTCTCTGAAGTAGCTTTAAAATGCCTCTAAGAACACCTGATTCGGACTTGTGTGTACTGAGTTTTGTCCATTACAGTGTTCTGCGTTTAAACAGCCGACGATTTGGTTTCTGGTTTAGTAATCCGAGAATTTGACCAAGTTACATTAGAAACTGGACTAAGTGACCTTCATGAATATTGTAGCCCTGTGTCTTAGCTTCGAAACGGCATAGGTTATGCCTCAATCCAATAAGCGTAGCCTCGGATATGTTATTTCCGCAATTGTACGTCAAATCTGTCTTGTACTAAGTTAAATTTCTGCACTTGTAATTGTTGTGAATCTTGTTTCTATGATATTGTGAGCCTATGGAACGGCTTTTGGCTTGAATTGTTGAGATATGTAATGTTGGGTTGTGTTTGAGAAAAACAATGAAGCCTAAAAGGCTGGAAAATTAGGTAAACACAAAGGGCATGCTGCCCGAATTTTTACTCGAGGTCTAGAAAACTATCTTTGCAACTTGAGTATGAGTTAAGAGTGATTACTGCTTGAACCATCTAGGGTACTTAAGTCTTCTTGTCCCAAGATATATAAATAAGGACTTGGCCGAACTTGTACCCTTGAGAAATGAAATAATGATTGTTCAAAGTACGATTTCCTTGTACTTTCGACTCGCATGACCATTTCAAGTATAAATGTTACAAAGTTTTATCATTTAAAAAGTGAGCGAGTATTTCACGAGTATTCTCCAAGTGAATTTTCATTTCTTGATTTTTATTGAACGAAACGTCTAAGTTTCGAATCTTAGTCATGTTTCAAAGGGGTTCGAGGGGCATGCAAAATGATAAAACTAAAAAGAATGCATGACATGTAATGAACATGCAAACATGTACTAACGAGGGGAAATCCCTAAGGGTCTAGCGTTGGACTAGCCCATTCTATGAATTCCGACTAGCGTTGGACTAGTGGACACGTACATTCATCCATCACATTCATTCAGGCTATGGAAAGCGAGTAGACATGCCAAACACTTATAAACACATAGCACATAACATTTAGCATGCTCGACTAGATGCAAGGCCCTAACAAAGCAAATTAACACGTAGTAACTAAGCATGCAAGACACATAAGACAATTAAAACCCTAACTATTACATTTGCTAGCTAGGCACATGACTTTGATAGGTCTTCATTGAATGCTTCTCCAAGCCCTATCTATTACATTAGGGAGACCCTACTACAATCTAAAAGGGGGAAAAGGAATAAAATAATTAAATCCCTAACTATTACAAGCCAAAAGGTGTACACATACCCCATAAAGAATAACTTAAATAAAAAGCAAAAGTAAATGAAGTAAATGAAAGGAATTAAAGAAAAATAAGGGAAGCAAGTAGACATGCAATTTTCACGTAGCACGTTGGATCACATAGGGGAGAGACAAAAAGATAAAAGAAATTATACCTCCCTTGAAATGGAGCTCTAGTGGGGTGAAGTCACTTATTTATCCTCCAAAATAATAAAAGAGTCAAGGCATCACTTTAATCAAGAAATAATCACAAAAAGATAAAAGTAAACACGAAATTGAATCAATTAAATCATGTAGACAAACCACATTTAAGCAGTCACAAGAAGAACGGATTTGATTGCAAAAATTAACAAAGATTTGGGGTCAAAATTGAAGAAAAATAAAGTTTAAGGGCTTATTTGCAATTAAGTTAAGGACCCAATTGAATGAAATTGAAAGTTTGTAGGGCCATAGTGAAAATATCCGAAAGTTAGGGGACTGGAATGAAATTTCGTCATCAGGCTTCTTGACTTAACAGGCCATTGGGCCCTTTACTTTATTTGTTTGGGCTCGAACTTCCCTAGCCCAACCGAAACCCAAAACACAAGGGAATGGGCC
The DNA here is from genome assembly GCA_036785865.1 of Coffea canephora. Classification (NCBI taxonomy): domain Eukaryota; kingdom Viridiplantae; phylum Streptophyta; class Magnoliopsida; order Gentianales; family Rubiaceae; genus Coffea; species Coffea canephora. The sequence continues at coordinate 15,567 of JAZHGG010000061.1, forward strand.
ATTTTATTATATGTTTTTGCTAAAATCACTTGGCCCAATCAAAAGTCCAAGGAAAAAACAAGTGGGCTAGCATATTATTTTGGCCCAAAAATAGCCAACCAGACCGATGGGCCTTGACCCTCTAGCCCAAATCAAAACCCATAAATGATGATCTAAACCCGCTCCCTTAAACCCAAGCAAAAACAACTTCTTAACCCAAATCCTTTATTTCCCCAATACCCAACATGATAAAATCAACAAAAATTATTAAGCCACAAATATGTCCTAAAAAATAAGAATTAATCCAGGTAGAAAACTACTCATGCATATTAAAAGATGATTAAAATCTAAAAGGGAGAAACAAACGCACTTTTCCCAATTTTTCGGGTCATATCAGAACAAGGGGGACTTGGGGGCCAAAGTGCAATTTTCAAAAGTTTTATGCAAGTGTGCGCAAAGTTACAAGGCTTATGCTTCTGTAATCACAAACAAACACACCGCTGCTGCACTCTCATTTCAAATGAGGATTCCAGACAAACTTTGATCAAAACTTTTCATTTAGACTTCAAAACTTAAATTAAGGAATAACACACGCATACACCACATCCAAACAAGCAGGACTTGGAAGGAAATTGCGCAAGTTCTTAAGCTATTAGACCATCTGCAATCTAGCAAAGCTTGTGACATAACTTCATGACGTCTGATGTAATAGTATGCAAACCAATTATGGCTCAAATATTAAACACTTCCAGCAACAAGCAAATCAACTCTTCGAACAATCCAAAACATTCAACAAAGCAAAAATGAAATTTGCTGCAAAACTTTCGGCTGCAACCTTCCTCCTTATTCTATCAGGTAGATTAAATGCAAAACCCAAGCAAAACTCCCTAGTTCATCAATCTAAAATCAACAAAAGCTTCAACCCAAACAAATAACATCATCCAATCACAACAACTAAATAGACAAGGCAGCAAAGAATCATTAATATTTGCCAAAAACGTCAAACCAAACTTTCAATGAAACATCCTAAAACCCAAACCATGAAAACAACAAGATGCTAGGAAAACCATCCACAACTTCTAATGCCTATACAGGGAGCTTTAAAACAAGAACGGGCAGCCCATTTGAAAGCATGCTACATTTTAGAATTCATGATCGGTAGGCATTCCAGGAATTGAACAAAAAAATTGACCCTACCATAAACCCTATCAAACCTTCGAATGATGTACAAAACGAATCTTTTAGATTTTCATCGGCCAAAACCCAAAACTTGACATAACCCCAGCTCTGGATTTACAAATGGGGCGTGACTGCGAGGCTGAAAAACTGGAGAAGCTCGAGAATTTTGTTAACTAAAGCACATGCAAAGCTGAAAATTTTCCTTCTTCCCATAATTAATGGAATGCACAGAATATGGCTAGAATTCCTCTTGCATAAGCTCTTTTCTTCTGGCTCAAGACTTTAGTTTGAGCATTACACCAAACAATACATAGGCGTAACAATTTCAGCAATTCCCTACCCCAACGAAGTCACGGCCAACCTTAAAATTATCAGAAAAACCCAGAAACTTCAACCCAATCAACAAATAAAGCATGTATGTTCTAAAATCATGAACAGCCAACATGAAAACTTGCCACAACAGGCCATGGCAGACATGTTTTGAAAGAGTAATGAAATGCAAAGGAACAAGGCAACTTACCGTGATCCGTAGGCGATGGTGGATTCAGGGGAGGTGATGGCGGCTTCCTGCGCCGACGGTTCCAGCTTTCCGAATTCACCCTTCACCTTGCCGAAGCTTTCTTCCTCTGTTTCCGTTTGCAGCCGCGGCCTTTGTTCTTATGGCTCCTCATCTTTCATTTCCTCTGTTTTCTTTTCTCTGTTTGTTTTCCTTTCGGATTCTTGAAGCTGAAGCCCCCTCCCTTCTCTTTCAAGCTCCTGTCGCCGCCCTCTGTTTCTGGTTTTTTCCGCTCCCTTTTTCTTGCCTGATAATTCCATTCTTACTCCCTTTGCCCTCTGTCTCTTCCACTGTTTTTTCATTCAGCCCAACCTCCCCTGTTTTCTTGCTTCCTAGCCCTTCCGTGGTATTCTTGCCCCCCCCCCTTTTTTTTTTGTTTTTGCTCCCTAGCTTTCCTTCATAGCCGAGAGCTTTCCCGGTTCTTTTCCCTCTGCCGGCTGCCCTAGACGTAATTCCCCTTGGGTTTTCTTTTCCTCTGTTTTTCTTCAGCCTTCCTCCCCTCTCGGCTCTCTCCCCTTTTTCCTTTTTGGCCCCCGACCAGGCTCTTTGCCTTTTCTTTTTTTCGTCCGATCCTCCTCCTTTTCTTCACTTCCCTAGCCGCTGTTTTTCTTTCTTGCTGTTCCAAAAACCTCTCTCCCCCTTTGCAGCTGCCCTTCCTTTTGCTATTTATATGGGAGCCCCAACCAAAACCTAAACCCCAGCCGTTCCTGCTATATTTGCAATCAAGGAGCCGCCTAGTCCTTCCTTGCAAAGCTGCAAAAAAATGCAGCATGCATGCGACACCATTTTTTTTTTTAAATCTTTTCAACTAATTAATTAATTAAACAAAATTGATAATAATAATAATAATAATAATTGGATAAAAATAAATAAACTAGAAACAACAAAATGCAATTTCCATTTTTCCTTTTTTTTTTCATTTTCCATTTTTCATTGTTTTTTTCCTTTTTTCTTTTTTTTTCTAAGAAGTTCTATGCTAAAAACTTAAAAATAAAAAATAAAACTAGAAACTAAAACTAAAAATTGAATAAAACTAAAAATAAACAGTAAATGAAATTACACCAAAATTTTGGTGTCTACAGTTTGCCCCTCTTTGTCTGAGTTTTGGAAAAACTTGAGACAAAGAAATAGACACCAAATACTTGCCTGCGTTATTCGGCGGTGAATGTCTCGAATGATGAATGCTTTTAGAAAAGGGGACTGACCCCTTTTGACAAAATTTTAAAATGGGATTGTCCCAGACAAGAAATTTAAAATGCGGGACTGGCCCAAACAGAAATTTAAACGGGACTGACCCGAACAGAAATTAAACGGGGCTGACCCGAACAGGAATTTAAACGGGACTGACCCGAACAGGAATTTAAACGGGACTGACCCGAACAGAAATTTAAATGGGACTGACCCGAACAGAATTTAAACGGGACTGACCCGAACAGAAATTTAAACGGGACTGACCCGAACAGGAATTTAAATCAGATGAATTGAAGTGAGATGGAGTGTTGGTGGGATTGACCCATGTTTATTGGTGATGCAAATGAAAGAAGTGAAATGAAGTGTTAATGGGACTTACCTATGTTTGTTAGTGATGCAAATGAAATGCTCACTAGTGGGACTGACCCACGGCTAGTGACGATACCAAAGGAAGTGCTCACTAGTGGGACTGACCCACGGCTAGCGGCAGAAGAAATGCTCACTAGTGGGACTGACCCACGGCTAGTGGCTAACGAAAGGAAATGCTCACTAGTGGGACTGACCCACGGCTAGTGGCAATGAAAATGAAACACTCACTGGCGGGACTAACCTCACGCTACAGTGGCCATGAAAAATGAAATGCTTACTGGCGGGACAAACCCAGCTCCAATTGCAATGAAAATAAAATGCTCACTGGCGGGACAAACCCAGCTCCAGTAGCAATGAAAATGAAATGCTTACTGGCGGGACAAACCCAGCTCCAATAGCATTGAAAATGAAATGCTCACTGGCGGGACAAACCTCACGCTCCAGTGGCTATGAAAATGAAATGCTTACTGGCGGGACAAACCCAGCTCCAATAGCAATAAAATGCTTACTGGCGGGACAAACCCAGCTCCAGTAGCAATAAAATGTTTACTGGCGGGACAAACCCAACTCCAGTAGCAATGAAAATAAAATGTCTTGACTATCGGACAGTGGGATCAAACCCAAACCTGCCGTGATGAACTTGATTTGATTTTTGACTTTGATTTTTTGATTTTTTTGATTTTTTGACTTTTCCTGACTGAGAGAGACTTGTCGAAATATTTTGCCCCAGTGTGATGATTTGGTTAGTGGGATTAAACCGGAGCTTTCCCAATGAAATGTTGGCGGCACGAAATCCAGGCCCAACGGGATCTTGTGAAGTTGGCGGCACGGAGTCCAGGCCCAACGGGATCTTGTGAATGTTGGCGGCATGAAATCCAGGCCCAACGTGATGTTTGGAATGTTGGCGGCACAAAATCCAGGCCCAACGTGATATTTAGAATGTTGGCGGCACGAAATCCAGGCCCAACGTGATGTTGTGAATGTTGGCGGCACTAAATCCAGGCCCAACGTGAACTTTGTGAAGTTGGCGGCACCAAGTCCAGGCCCAACGTGAACTTTGCGATGTTGGCGGCACCAAATCCAGGCCCAACGTGAATTTTGTGAAGTTGGCGGCACCAAGTCCAGGTCCAACGTGAACTTTGCAATGTTGGCGGCACCAAATCCAGGCCCAACGTGCTTTTGCGAATGGTCAGTGGGATAAAACCCAGTCCTGCCATCCAATTGGTCAAGAAATTGAATTTGATTTGCCAAGAAATAAGCAATTAAATTTGATTTTCCAAGAAACAAGAATTTGAACTTGATTTTTGACTTCTGAAATTTTCTGATTTTTTTTTGAGAGAATTTTTTCAAAAATATTTTGCCCCAAGTGTATGGCCATTTTCCCTTCTTTCTTCTCTTTCTTCGGCATCGGCCTCCCACATCACCAGATGCTTTTTCGTCATTTTGAACCATGAATACCTGTACAAGGGTTCATCAAAGTATGACATGCATTCAAATTTCTTATTTGGAAAGAACAGCGTGATTGGTTTGACATCCTCAAATGTATTACAAAAATTTTTGTCCCAGTGTGGGCTATTTTGCAAAATCTCTCACATGAAAACTTGCCCCAATGTAGGCCTATTTAATTGCAAAAAATTTGTTTGAATGACCCTCCATTTATTTGAACAAAGTAAGTAATTGCTTTTCCTAACATATCATGTGAAGAAATTTGAATGTCTTGCTTAAACTCATATAGCACATTTCATGATGAACTTCTCAAAATAATGCCAAATTACGAAAGATTTCTTCCCCACTTTAGCATCAATGCTTTGGGTGATGGGTCACCATTTCTGGTTGGTTCATCTTTCAGGACCAATCAAGTGACTTTATTTTTTTAATTTGGAAGTGGCTGAAGGAAATGGGAGGCCAAGATTTGTCTTATTTTTTGTGCCCAAAATTGTATGTAATCCCTTCAATACCACATCTTAGTGAAAGTAAAGAGTTTGTCACTCTCATTTCTTAAGAAAACTTAGTCAACGTATAAACTTTATAGGCTTGCACAAAATGGGTAGAAACGAGAGCTAAACATGTGAAAACTGGTTATACCCCTATGATCACAACTAATTTGATGAATTTCTTATGAGCATGATCCTCACTTTGGATTGTCATGAAGGAATAAGTCAACGATGGACTTTGTTAGCTTGTAATGTGGCTTGAAAACGATAGCTAAAGAATAAAACTTTCAAGGACATAGCACCGAAGATCGCATTTTTCCAAAATTGCCCCTATTTTGAACTCGAAGATTCTGAACTTTGTTTGATCACTCAATAGGGACTTCACCATCGAATCCTTTGTATTTCATTTTTCTTTTTTGCTTTTCCGTTTTCTTTTCTTTGATCTGGTGGGTTTTCCATGGTGAGTAGCGTCAACCTCATACTCAAGCAATTCAGAAATACAGCTAAAATTTTCCGACATCAGAAATTTTCTTGACAGGGCCATTGCAAAGAACAGAAGTTAGGACTTTCGGCTTTTGTAATGGGGTCAGGTGGGGTGCTTAAAAAAAGTTAAGGCTTGAAAGCGGATTTCAAAAGTGATTTGAAGAATCTGAGATCGCATTGTTGCGCCAACCCTATTTTAGGGTTAAATCAGAATTTGCCCCAGTTTATGCTCAATTGAGGCTTTTCTCTTTCATTTTCTTTCTTCTTTCGATTTTTCGGCTTTCTGCCATTTTTTTTTTTTAAATTTTCACAAAATTTGCCCCAGTTTATTTTTGAACTGAGGTTCTCTTTTTCCTCTTGCTTTTGATTTTGTGGCTTTTCACTTTTTCACTTCTTGAAGTTTTCCTTTTCAACTCCAACTTGCCCCAGTGTAGGGTTTACGATTCTCAGGGGTTGCCAAATGAAGTATTTTATTCTGATGGCTCAAAAGGGATAACTAGGGATATAATGTTTGATTGGAAAAAGAAGATGGCCTGACTTGTATTCTGTTCCTTACAATAACTCTGAGAGGAAACTTTCATTAATGCGAAATTTCTTGCATGTATCTGAATTAATTGACTGAGGAAGACTCTCCATAAGTGGTTCGTCGGACAAAACCCTTCCTTTTTCCCTTTTTCCAAAATTGAAGCCTAAATAGATTCAAATTTCTCCAATTTGTGATTCCCTCTTTTCTTTTCTTTTGGCATTTTTCCTTCTTTTTCTCTTTCTCTCCTTTTTCTTTTTTTTTCTTTTTTTTTTCCCCAAAATTTCCCAATCTCCTTCCCCAATGTGGGGGGCGATCATATGTGCATTCGAAAAGAACCACCAATTTTTAGCTCAAATGAGGATGCAAGGGATAAAGTAGTGTTTAAGTTGTAGAAACGATGGCCAAAGTATCATTCTTATGCCTTATGACAACCAAAGGAATGAAATGGTCATTGAAAATTCATTCCCTTTTGATATTTGAAAATTTTCCAATGAAGGGTAGTGATCATTAGGCCTCTTATTTGAAACGAAATTATTCTTTCAAAGGCTCAAATGGGAGAACAAATGATCAAATGTGTATAGGTAGAGAAACGAATGCTCAAAGTATCATTCCAAATTTTCAAAACAAACAAGAATAATGCACATTTTTGCTTTCACTTAGATATGGATTGAACCGGATTAGTCACCGCGGACATTTTCAAGCAAAAGTTGCCCCAATTTGCAATTTATCAATCAATGTGACTGATTTTATTTTGGGGTTAAGTGAAGGAGAAAAGGTATCTCATGGGACCTTTTGAGTGACCTCTTTCAATTTTTGAGCACTCTTATTGTGTAGCTCGGATCACCAATCTAGTGTACATGAGGATTTTAGAGAGTATACACTTGTGAAATTCAGGCTATAGGTTGAAAAATCTCAAATTGGGTCTTATTTCTCAAAATTCATCATGAAATCTCCAATGAATAAGAATAAAGAATGAAATGTACATAAATATATACAAAACAATGATTGTCCAAAAATTTTATTGCTGAAAAAGCTTGAAACAAAATTTCTCATTCAACTACGATACAAATGAGAAAAGAGAAACTTGTAAAGGGCTCCACATATACACTTTTCATCTCCTTTTCTTTTGGAACAAAATGTATTAACAAAACAGAATTTCCTTTTGGAAAATAATTACAAAATCTCTCAGAGGCTTTAGCATAGAGCTTCTAGATAGATCATTTATATTTTCATTGTAGGATCTACCCAAAAATCAAATAACACTTGCAGTTTTGACACTTTATTAGATCGGAAGTGCCATCAGATATAGAAAAATATTTTCCATTTATTGAAGTATTTTTATGAATGCAGGGAAGGGGGAAAACAAAAGAAAAATACCTTGAGTCAGTAAGAAAGAATATAAAATCGGTATGCATGTCCTATGGGGGAACCCTTTTATGCCAAGGGTAGGCCTAGCATGAAAATGCAATCCTCCAGAGCAGGCACTATACAATACCTGATGGATCCGATCAACTCATGGAGTGAAAAATAATTTGAAAAATTTGGCCCATTGGAATGAGAAGAGACGTTGGTCAAAATGAGGACCTCGTCCGAAGGGATTGATCACTTTTGATCGATATAAGAACTTGCAAAAACGCACGGGTTTGACCTTGTCGAACTTCCTATCGAAGAGATTGGAATTCGTTTTGACAACTTTTCTCAGTGAAGCACGGGTCAAAACCCCAACTGATCAAATAGTTGAATGCAATGGATGGTTTTCTCAAAAATCGACTAAGTTTCCCAATTTAAAATTGACATTGAAACCCTGATTGGTCAAATGGGTTGAAGGAAATTGACCATTTATTTAAAATCGACCAGATTACCCTAAAAAGGGAAACGGGTCAAATGAATTGAATGAAATTTAATTTATCCAAAATTAATCAGATCACCCTAAAAAGGGTAAATTGATCAAATAGATTGAACGAAACTTGATTTATTCAAAATCGGCTCGGTTGCCCTAAAAATGGGTCAATTAGCCAAATGAAGATTCATTCAAAAATCGACCGAATGACCCTAAAAGGGGTAAATTGGTCAAATGAATTGATGATTTATTCAAAAATTCGACCGAATGACCCTAGAAAGGGTAAATTAGTCAAATGAATTGAAGGCAAATTGATAAAAATAGACTGGATGAAATTGATGAATGAAATGGTCCAATGGATTGGGTGGAATTAGGAGCTTATTAAAAATCAAGCCATCCACTGGTAGTTTCAAAACACCTTATTACGATGCATTAGCCTATGAGCCTTCTAAAATCAAATTTTGGCCTCAATTGATTTATCATCTCAATAGGAGGAATCATTCGTGAATTTTCTTCAAATTAATGTCCTTTTACGCAAGGAATTTTTACCAATTTTTGATACAATGGCCAAAAAGTGATTTTAGATGCTCATATTCCAAAGATCGCTCTATGAAGACGATCGGATCCTACCTTACCTTGTGCACTACCCCTTTGGATGGTACAAAATGTAAACGTGCTAGTCTCGTTGGATTAAGTATCCGAGACACAAGGTGGTTTATTCCTAACACGGGATCCCCTAAATGGCACTCCCTTTCTAGGGTTTAATGCATGATGCCATTTATTAAGCGATGTAAATATGCAATTTGAAATGGAAACGTGACCTGAGGAGCCCTTCATTTGCCAGGGTTGGCCTAAAATGGTATGGCATTATTAATTTATGAACAAAATATACCATAATTTTCAAACGTGCAATAACCTATCTACAAGGGTAGGTCCTAAAAGAGGATCATGCCAGACCTCTTATTTCCTAACATTTGTGAATGCAAAAGATAAGAAACAAGGAAACGTTAGTTCAACACATAATCACATAACACGTTGGACAATTAGATGATACAAAAGCAACAAAGAAATAAGGAAAGAGGGTGGGATCCCTCCCCTCATGCATGGTGTCCCTAATAGGATAAGGTCGACTCTACCCTAGGCAATTCTAATATGGATGCATGAGGTTGGAGTTCGCTAATGCATCTAGACTCGATAAGCTCAGCTCCCCGAGCCTTCAGACTTGGAAACCAAGGGTCATCACTCCCAAGGTTCCTTGTCGGTGGCTCGAGCGATTCCCCAGACGTTGCTACGCACACGTCGTGTTACGGCTACCCGTCTGGGCGAATCTAAAAAAATCCTCAACCTTCGACTAAAAACTAATAGGTCATCAACCTAAAGTTTAAAGCGGAAGATCGAGTGACCCCTCGGATCATGCTATGCACACGTCGTGATACGATCACATGTCCAAGTGGGTCACCTAAAATCCTAATAGGGTGGAGTGGCGTGACAAGCCACTAAAAGAAAAATAAATGAGGGGTAAAAATAATTAAAGCGTATGCGCGTATGCTAGTGCTCGTTTGGAGGGGAGGGATCAAGAACCAACGCGAGACTCTAAGGTGACACACCCCCCTACATGCAATGCGAGCGCGAGGTAAGCAAGTAAACATACATCCAATCAACCAATCATACATTCGTGAGCGAGGGAGTAGTTGGATACGCGTGAAATGCAAAAATCCTAATAAAAGGAAAAATGCAATCCTAAACACCCAAATGTGATATATGAAAAGATTAAAAGAAGAAAAAAACTGATTAAATCAAATTTGCTCGGACTCTCGATTATCCCCAGTGGAGTCGCCAACTGTCGCGCCCCATTTTTTGATAAATAAATAAATGGTTTAAAAAATGTATTTTTTGTGATTAGAAAATGAATTGTGATTTAAAAGAAAAAATGGGTCTAAATGGGGGTTTGAGAATGCGACGATTTGACCCAAAATTATAGTTTAAAAAGGGTTTTTAAAACTAAATACGGAGTCGCCACTTGGTAATGAGTTAAGGTGTACCAAGTCACCTAAAAAATGTATTTTTAAAGAAAAATAGGAAAAAGTAGTGGGAAACCCTTTTTAAACGACTCCTAGTCTACGTAAACCAAAGAAAAAGGTTCGGGAGTCACATTTGACAAAGGGGAAGGCAAGGATAAAATCCAAGGCACCCCTTTGACCTAGCCAAGGCTAGTTGCATGATTTAATCAAGGATTTTCTTGTTTTAACCAAAGAATTTATTACATTTGGATGCACTACATGAATGCAAACCCTAGACCTAGGGGTATTGGGGGAAATTTCTCTTCAAAGGTTGAGTGGTGCCAATCACATTAATTGTGAAGCCCAATAACGATCCTTTGAAGAAGTCACGAATAATGCGAGTGGGATGCAAATGAATGGAATGCATGTATGCAATGTGAGGACATGAGTTTGAAAAAGTAATAAAAACAATAAATATGTAAATGAAAATGTGCACGTGAGTGGGCAAGGTACGGTATGTGAAATGATAATTTGAAGTGCATGTGTGCAAGTGATGATAAAAGTGTTCGTGTGCAAGTGAAGAAACATAAAGGTGCACGTGTGCAAAATGGGAGGAAAAATGAAAGTGTGATGAGGGTAAAAAATGGTAGAGTGGATTTAAAAATGCATGAGCCTAGGGAATTTAGGCATATTGGGTACGGGGAGACCTAAATCATGACTCAATTTGCCCTTTTTATAGAGGGAATACAAGCGTGCTAAGGCTTAGAAAAAAGCCACACTCGTCTATATTCCATATTTAAGGGGACTCTCAAGCAAATGAACCCTATAACTAGCATGAAATGCAAAAATCCTAAAATGGAGGGAAAAGGGGTTCGAGGGGCATGCAAAATGATAAAACTAAAAAGAATGCATGACATGTAATGAACATGCAAACATGTACTAACGAGGGGAAATCCCTAAGGGTCTAGCGTTGGACTAGCCCATTCTATGAATTCCGACTAGCGTTGGACTAGTGGACACGTACATTCATCCATCACATTCATTCAGGCTATGGAAAGCGAGTAGACATGCCAAACACTTATAAACACATAGCACATAACATTTAGCATGCTCGACTAGATGCAAGGCCCTAACAAAGCAAATTAACACGTAGTAACTAAGCATGCAAGACACATAAGACAATTAAAACCCTAACTATTACATTTGCTAGCTAGGCACATGACTTCGATAGGTCTTCATTGAATGCTTCTCCAAGCCCTATCTATTACATTAGGGAGACCCTACTACAATCTAAAAGGGGGAAAAGGAATAAAATAATTAAATCCCTAACTATTACAAGCCAAAAGGTGTACACATACCCCATAAAGAATAACTTAAATAAAAAGCAAAAGTAAATGAAGTAAATGAAAGGAATTAAAGAAAAATAAGGGAAGCAAGTAGACATGCAATTTTCACGTAGCACGTTGGATCACATAGGGGAGAGACAAAAAGATAAAAGAAATTATACCTCCCTTGAAATGGAGCTCTAGTGGGGTGAAGTCACTTATTTATCCTCCAAAATAATAAAAGAGTCAAGGCATCACTTTAATCAAGAAATAATCACAAAAAGATAAAAGTAAACACGAAATTGAATCAATTAAATCATGTAGACAAACCACATTTAAGCAGTCACAAGAAGAACGGATTTGATTGCAAAAATTAACAAAGATTTGGGGTCAAAATTGAAGAAAAATAAAGTTTAAGGGCTTATTTGCAATTAAGTTAAGGACCCAATTGAATGAAATTGAAAGTTTGTAGGGCCATAGTGAAAATATCCGAAAGTTAGGGGACTGGAATGAAATTTCGTCATCAGGCTTCTTGACTTAACAGGCCATTGGGCCCTTTACTTTATTTGTTTGGGCTCGAACTTCCCTAGCCCAACCGAAACCCAAAACACAAGGGAATGGGCCATTTTATTATATGTTTTTGCTAAAATCACTTGGCCCAATCAAAAGTCCAAGGAAAAAACAAGTGGGCTAGCATATTATTTTGGCCCAAAAATAGCCAACCAGACCGATGGGCCTTGACCCTCTAGCCCAAATCAAAACCCATAAATGATGATCTAAACCCGCTCCCTTAAACCCAAGCAAAAAACAACTTCTTAACCCAAATCCTTTATTTCCCCAATACCCAACATGATAAAATCAACAAAAATTATTAAGCCACAAATATGTCCTAAAAAATAAGAATTAATCCAGGTAGAAAACTACTCATGCATATTAAAAGATGATTAAAATCTAAAAGGGAGAAACAAACGCACTTTTCCCAATTTTTCGGGTCATATCAGAACAAGGGGGACTTGGGGGCCAAAGTGCAATTTTCAAAAGTTTTATGCAAGTGTGCGCAAAGTTACAAGGCTTATGCTTCTGTAATCACAAACAAACACACCGCTGCTGCACTCTCATTTCAAATGAGGATTCCAGACAAACTTTGATCAAAACTTTTCATTTAGACTTCAAAACTTAAATTAAGGAATAACACACGCATACACCACATCCAAACAAGCAGGACTTGGAAGGAAATTGCGCAAGTTCTTAAGCTATTAGACCATCTGCAATCTAGCAAAGCTTGTGACATAACTTCATGACGTCTGATGTAATAGTATGCAAACCAATTATGGCTCAAATATTAAACACTTCCAGCAACAAGCAAATCAACTCTTCGAACAATCCAAAACATTCAACAAAGCAAAAATGAAATTTGCTGCAAAACTTTCGGCTGCAACCTTCCTCCTTATTCTATCAGGTAGATTAAATGCAAAACCCAAGCAAAACTCCCTAGTTCATCAATCTAAAATCAACAAAAGCTTCAACCCAAACAAATAACATCATCCAATCACAACAACTAAATAGACAAGGCAGCAAAGAATCATTAATATTTGCCAAAAACGTCAAACCAAACTTTCAATGAAACATCCTAAAACCCAAACCATGAAAACAACAAGATGCTAGGAAAACCATCCACAACTTCTAATGCCTATACAGGGAGCTTTAAAACAAGAACGGGCAGCCCATTTGAAAGCATGCTACATTTTAGAATTCATGATCGGTAGGCATTCCAGGAATTGAACAAAAAAATTGACCCTACCATAAACCCTATCAAACCTTCGAATGATGTACAAAACGAATCTTTTAGATTTTCATCGGCCAAAACCCAAAACTTGACATAACCCCAGCTCTGGATTTACAAATGGGGCGTGACTGCGAGGCTGAAAAACTGGAGAAGCTCGAGAATTTTGTTAACTAAAGCACATGCAAAGCTGAAAATTTTCCTTCTTCCCATAATTAATGGAATGCACAGAATATGGCTAGAATTCCTCTTGCATAAGCTCTTTTCTTCTGGCTCAAGACTTTAGTTTGAGCATTACACCAAACAATACATAGGCGTAACAATTTCAGCAATTCCCTACCCCAACGAAGTCACGGCCAACCTTAAAATTATCAGAAAAACCCAGAAACTTCAACCCAATCAACAAATAAAGCATGTATGTTCTAAAATCATGAACAGCCAACATGAAAACTTGCCACAACAGGCCATGGCAGACATGTTTTGAAAGAGTAATGAAATGCAAAGGAACAAGGCAACTTACCGTGATCCGTAGGCGATGGTGGATTCAGGGGAGGTGATAGCGGCTTCCTGCGCCGACGGTTCCAGCTTTCCGAATTCACCCTTCACCTTGCCGAAGCTTTCTTCCTCTGTTTCCGTTTGCAGCCGCGGCCTTTGTTCTTATGGCTCCTCATCTTTCATTTCCTCTGTTTTCTTTTCTCTGTTTGTTTTCCTTTCGGATTCTTGAAGCTGAAGCCCCCTCCCTTCTCTTTCAAGCTCCTGTCGCCGCCCTCTGTTTCTGGTTTTTTTCCGCTCCCTTTTTCTTGCATGATAATTCCATTCTTACTCCCTTTGCCCTCTGTCTCTTCCACTGTTTTTTCATTCAGCCCAACCTCCCCTGTTTTCTTGCTTCCTAGCCCTTCCGTGGTATTCTTGCCCCCCCCTTTTTTTTTTTGTTTTTGCTCCCTAGCTTTCCTTCATAGCCGAGAGCTTTCCCGGTTCTTTTCCCTCTGCCGGCTGCCCTAGACGTAATTCCCCTTGGGTTTTCTTTTCCTCTGTTTTTCTTCAGCCTTCCTCCCCTCTCGGCTCTCTCCCCTTTTTCCTTTTTGGCCCCCGACCAGGCTCTTTGCCTTTTCTTTTTTTCGTCCGATCCTCCTCCTTTTCTTCACTTCCCTAGCCGCAGTTTTTCTTTCTTGCTGTTCCAAAAACCTCTCTCCCCCTTTGCGGCTGCCCTTCCTTTTGCTATTTATATGGGAGCCCCAACCAAAACCTAAACCCCAGCCGTTCCTGCTATATTTGCAATCAAGGAGCCGCCTAGTCCTTCCTTGCAAAGCTGCAAAAAAATGCAACATGCATGCGACACCATTTTTTTTTTTAAATCTTTTCAACTAATTAATTAATTAAACAAAATTGATAATAATAATAATAATAATAATTGGATAAAAATAAATAAACTAGAAACAACAAAATGCAATTTCCATTTTTCCCTTTTTTTTCATTTTCCATTTTTCATTGTTTTTTTCCTTTTTTCTTTTTTTTTTCTAAGAAGTTCTATGCTAAAAACTTAAAAATAAAAAATAAAACTAGAAACTAAAACTAAAAATCGAATAAAACTAAAAATAAACAGTAAATGAAATTACACCAAAAATTTGGTGTCTACAGTAAGTGATTTGGTGAAGTGTTTAAGGAAGCTAAGGTGTCCAACAACTCTTCCTCTCTTGTTTACTAGGTGAGTGGTGTTTGAACTTTCTCCTACACTTAATGAAGCTTAATTTGTGCCAAGTGGGAGCTAAAGTGATGAAATATGTGGTTTGTTTCTTGGTTTTGGATGAATTGATGAAGTTTTCAATTTATTGATGAATTTTCTGGTTTAATATGAATGTAATGTTGTGGCTATCCTTGATGATGGGAACTGATGTTTAATGACTCTAGTAGGTGTATAGGATAGATAATTGTAACCAATTTCTGGTTTGGAAGGAATTTGAGAAAGTTAGGGTTTTATATCCCCAATTCTGTCCGGTTTTGTATCTCATGGTTAGAGGCCGAATTGGCCTTGGCTTAAAACATGAAAGTTGTAGGTATTGATGTTTTAAAGGTTCCTGTAAAATTTCAGGTCAATCAGAGTAGTGTAGAATGAGATAAGTCGGAAATACCGAGACTGGTCTAGGAAGGGGTGCTGCGAACAGGGTTGCCTTTTCACTCAATTTGACCGTGACTTTTCACCCTGATCCTCACCGAATTAGATTTTGGCCAAAACATGAAAGTTGTAGCCAAGGCTATAAACTAGTTTTCTGTAAATTTTCAGCTTGATCCTACCACTGTAGCATGTGAAATGACCGAAATACCCTTGACTGTTTTCGAAACCTGTTTCGCGCCCAGATTTCTGTTTTCGTGTAGTCTTCCATTTTCGACCATGAAAATGCACAATTTGGCCTTTAAGGTCTTCTGATGAAATGTAGCTTGATGTCTTAGCTACCATATGCCTTTGGAATTTCTGGATTTGGACTTGTAGAGCCTGAGTTATGATGTTTCCGCTAGAATGCGTTTTGGTGAATCTGTTTTACGTTTTTGATATAGTATCTTGCATTTTTGACCTGTTTGCACTCAAAACTGGGTTGAGTGACCTTATGTAATGTTGTAGCTCTGTCTTTTAGCTTCGAGATGGTGGGTCTTGCACCCTCATCCGATAATCGTAGTGAAATTGGTACTATTACCGCAAAATGAGGACAAAAACTGTTTTTTTCAGGGCCAAAGTTAATTGCATTTCCGGATTTTCTGGTTACCTATGATACTTGTATATGCATATGAAACCCTATTGGGGTTGTGATTGGCATTGCTTTATGACTCGTTATCGAGTCTCATTGTACTTGTTTACGTGTTCTAGGGCGTGACGGTGGTTCACGACATTCTCTTGACGGAAGTGCATGAAACAACACTTAATTGATAAGTGAGTATACTACTCACTTGAATGTTACAATGTGGCTTTGCTATATGTGATTTTGATGCCTTGAAGGCTTATTTGGCTATTGGAATGGATTGAGGTGAGGGTGTACTTGACCGCCCTCACCCCTTGTGATACCGTTAATGACTGTTTACCGCTTCACTGATATACTGCACTTGCTATATGAGATATTGAATTCACTTCATGAAAAACTGATTTGGTGTCATTTGGACGAGTATCCAACGGCCTTATTGTACTACTGAGCTCAACCCCGTTGGTAGTCAATTGAATCGAGCCGGCGAGGGCTTGGTCGTGAAAATTGATATGCCACGGGGACTGTACTGGGGAATCTTGTAGTAATGAGACTCTTGATTCCGGTAAACTCGAGTATTACCAAAAGCTACTGATTGGAGTGCGGGCCCGGTTGGGGTATGTTTGGTGGAAGGGATGGGAGTGAAGTGGGTTCTACGGTTGGTACTCATAAACGTTGACGGAGAGTCAATGATATTGGATCAAGAATGTAAGCGTGGAAATGGGCTCTTGAGAGCCGTCCGTATCCTTTTACCGACTTGTTTTATTCTTTAATTGTGTACTTGAAATGAAAGGATATGCTATATGCTCTTTGTTGCTTATGTGGTAGTAACTCACTGGGCTTAAGCTCATTCCGTTCCATTTGTTTTCCTTACAGGAAATGACCACTTTTGGATAAGGTTGTGTTAGTTGGTTGTCAAGTTGAGCTCATGTAAATGTCTTTTGAATAGCTCTTTGAATGAAACCCTAATGTGTATTGGGTTCAATTTCTTTTGATTGGCAAACCGAACATGTATATCCATGATGAATCGTTTTGATATGCCGCTTTGGCTTTTGGCTTGTAAATGTTACATTTCAATGTATATATGTTTGGTTGACATTTGGTTGGATTTCGGATTAACTCGTATTTCAAACAGCAAAAGAAAAATTTGGCTACTCTCGGCCTAGTATCCGGATTCTGACGTGGCCGGTACTGTTCATCATCGGCTTTGATTTTCATTTTTTTTTATTTTGTTATTTTGACTTGTTTGCGCGCGTTGGTATGTTCCGGAACGTATTAGATCGACGTCAACTGATCCGTTAGTCCTGACGAGAGCTGGGCAGGCAGTCCGCTAACCCATTTGGTTCGCCTTAGGGGAAGGTGGGGCTGTTACACTCATCGATCCAAGTATACAATCCATCCGGGTAGTAGCAAGATGTATCAGGACCTAAAAGGAGTCTATTGGTGGGATAATATGAAGAAGGAAATTGCTCTGTATGTGCAGAAATGTCTCGTTTGCCAACAAGTTAAGGCAGAGCACCAAAAACCATCAGGCTTACTACAACCTCTTGAGATACCCGAATGGAAGTGGGAGAACTCACCATGGATTTTGTTTCAGGGTTGCCACGGACGCAAAGAGGGCACGATGCCGTTTGGGTGATCGTTGATCGATTAACCAAGTCGGCCCATTTCTTACCGGTAAACATGAAGTATTCCATGGACAAATTGGCTCAAGTGTACATGGACGAAGTTGTGAGGTTACATGGCGTTCCAGTGAGTATCGTCTCCGATCGAGATCCACGTTTTGTATCCCGGTTTTGGCAGAAGTTCCAAGAGACTTTAGGGACTAAACTTAATCTAAGCACCACCTATCACCCTCAGACGGATGGACAATCAGAGCGAACAATCCAAACTCTCGAGAACATGTTACGGACTTGCATTCTGGATTTTGGAGGTAACTGGGGTCAACACATGACCTTAGTGGAGTTTGCGTATAATAATAGCTACCATTCGTTGATTCAAATGGCTCCATACGAGGCACTATATGGACGAAAATGCCGGTCACCGATCTACTGGGACGAAGTTGGTGAGAGGAAGGAACTGGATCCAGCAACTATTCCATGGATGGAAGAAGTTCGAGAAAAGGTTAAATTGATACGACAACGACTCCAAACAGCTCAAAGCCGACAAAAGAGCTACGCGAATAATCGAAGAAAAGATTTGGAGTTTGAAGTCAGAGACCATGTGTTTCTTAAGGTCACACCGTTACGGAGTGTCACGGCGGGTAGAGGAAAGAAGCTCCAACCGAGGTTCGTTGGACTTTACAAGATTCTTCAAAGGATTGGCAAGGTAGCATATCGCCTAGAACTACCGTCTAGTCTTTCTCGAATTCACGATGTCTTCCACGTTTCGATGCTCAAGAAGTACTATCCCGACCCCTCCCACATCTTGCAGCCAGAAGAAATCGACATAGATGAATCGCTCGCTTACGAAGAGAAACATGTTCAATTGCTTGACCGAAAAGTTAAAGAACTGAGAAACAAGCAGATTCCATTGGTTAAGATACTGTGAAAAAACCATGGGGTAGAGGAAGCTACCTGGGAGATGGAAGAAGAGATGCGAAAGAAATATCCAGAACTGTTCGTGAATCAAGGTGAGAAATTTCGAGGGCGAAATTCTTTTAAGGGGGAGAGAGTCTGAGAACCGTAAATTTTCTCATTTTCTAGGTTATTCTATTTAATGGCATGTTTTTCTGCATTTCCTTTATTAGGAAAAATTTTTCGGATAATTTTTATGAGTAAATATAGTTTTTAAATGATTTTTCTAGTATCGGTTAGTTTTTGAGAAATTAAGAACGTATATCGGACGTGGGACCCGCTAGTGCGGAAAGTTCGGTAAAATTCGGCCAATTGGGTTAAGTTTTGTATACAGGGTTTAATTTACTAGGTACGAAGAAATAATTAGAGGGTACCATATGGATGAGAGTTGAGGAAACAAAGGGATATGCATGCATTAAATAGGGTGACAAGTGTCACCATATGATTAAATCTTGCATTTTTTACCACTATTCATTACTTTACCAAATTAATACCAAAATTGACCAAAAATTCACCATTTTCTTCCTCTTCTTGGCCGGCTCTCTCCAAAAAAAAAGAAAAGAAAACTCTCTACCATCTTACCTCTAATCTGGCCCAATCTCTCACTTAAACCGTTTCATCTTCAAATTTCTCCATAAAACCTCTTAGTTTAGTGAAGTTAAGCTTGGTTGTGGAGTGGTTTGGAGGATTAAGGTGCAAAGTTCCTCCTTTTCTTGGGTTGTTAAGGTAAATAACTAAGGGATGTGACGGCCCCACCTCCCCTAGGGCGTACCCCAGGGTTCGGCGGGCCGCCTGCCCAGCTCTCGCCGGGACTCAGTCGTTCACTACAGTCCTCAAATAAATGCAATACAAATCTCAAGTATACATCAAATGGTCCACAATTACACATCCGTCTCCAATAATTACATGTCACAAATGCAGCGGAAACTAATCCCAAATATACATAAAATACTTCCAAATCCAAAATTGTACAAAGTAGGCCATCCATACACGTGCACAAGTACTACAAGTCATTCCTTCGCCACGAGCCCTGTGGAGGGGAATAAAATAGTTTTTGGGGTGAGCTAAAAGCTCAGCGAGTAACCAGAAAATCGTTAATCAAATCGGTTTCACAATAGTTCATTTCAATGATGTCATATAGCAATGATGTCATAAATTAAATGATAAATCCGGAAACAACTACATCATTTGCAAAACAGTAAATATAGATTATCAATAATTCAAGAAACATTTACAATGGAAAGCGATAGTAACATTCATGAAAGGATACATTCATTCTCCTGACATTTCCTCGCTCATTTGGTCATTCATTTCATTTCATTCACCCCGTCCCTGGCTTTTGGCCAGGCTCCACCAACCTACATAGGTAATACTCGAGTATACCAAACGTTCACCCAAGTTCCTAATCGCCTGACCGAGTCCGCTTCTGGCTCAAGACGACCGGTAACAAGGGGCAATGGCCAGTTCAGCCCAAAAGGCTTACATTCATGCGCAAGTAACCTTTCAATCGAAAATTTCACATTTATCGAGGTCGAGTGCGATAAAGTACACACTCGCCTCGAAAACTCGTTTTGGAAATCATTATAAGCGCTTAACACGTTATCAACCAAAATACAAGTCATGAAGTCAAGAAATATAGCAAACAAGGCACACTCAAATGCCAGCACACATGATATGCAAGAAAACATTTCAAAAGTAACTTTGGAAACAGTTCAAAAGTAAATAATGTAAGAAACGGTTCATAAATAACTTTAGAAGTAGTTTGAGGTCACTCACCTCAATGGCTCAGAAATCATCCATCATGTATCATTGCCTTGCTCAAACCCAAGTCTTAGATCACAAACTCAATGCAAACAAGTCCCTTCAAAGTTCGGACAGCACTTCCCCTGAATTTGCTAACTTTTCCGGCCATCATGGCTTCATTATTTCCTCAGCCAGTCCCAAAGGTACACACACAAATAAGTTCATCCAATAGCCATTCAGCAAGCTCCAAGTAGTACAAATACAAGTCAAACTAGGGAAAAGTCCGGAAATGAAAGTTAAGCTCAAAACCAGAAAAACAGTTTTGACGTCATTTTGCGGTAATGGTACAAAAGGCACTACGATTGTCGGATGAAGGTGAAAGATACACCGTTTCGAAGCTAAGAGATAGTGTTACAATATTACAGAAGGTCACTCAACCCAGTTTCGAGTGTAACCAGGTCAAAAATGCAAGATACCACATCAAAAATGTAAAACAGATTCACCAAAACGCATTCTAGCGGAAACATCATAACTCAGGCTCTACAAGTCCAAATCCAGAAATTCCAAAACCAGATGATAGCTAAGAAACAGGGATAAATTTCATCAGAAGACCCCAACAACCAATTCGGAAGCAATTCCAGCCAAAACAACCAATTACAGGCGCAATTCTCCATTTCGGGTAAAACCAGAACAGCAATAGTAATTTCGACTTTTCTCATTCTACACTACTCCGATTGACCTAAAATGTTGTAGCCGCCTCTAAAATATCATTCCCTACAACTTTAATGAAGACCACTCAGTCCAGTTCTCACCCTAACTAGGTCAAATTTTCCAAAACAACTCCAGATTTTCCAGTTCGAAATTCACTGCAGAAATCAACTAGCAGTCCTGCTTTATTCACTCATATCTCAGCACACACAACTCCAATTCAGGTAATTCCAAAGCCATTAGAAAGCTAAGATACAAGGGTATAATTACTAAGAAGACATCAACAACCAAATCGGTAGTATTCCCAGTCAAACTACCCAATTACCAAAGCTGATTACTATTCTCGGATAGAAACAGGATAGCAGGGGTATTTCGGTCTTTTCACAGGCTACCGAACTTGGATTGAGCTGAAATTTTTCAGGCAACTATAAAACATCATTCTCTACAACTTTCATGTTTTGTGCTAAGGCCAATTCGGCCTCTAACCTGGTCAAACAGAAACGGGCAGAATAGGGGTTAGTGAAAGCCTAATCTGGAATTCATGCATTCAAGTGCTAATCTTCCACAAAACAACATCTAAAACAACTAAAAACCACTAATAAGCAATTAATTGAAGTAAAGAGGATGTTCTTGGCAAAATACCTTAAAACCACAAGAAAGGTAGGAGCTTAGGCTTTGTCCTCCAAAAATCCTTCCATTCAAGTTCCTAATCTTCCTTAACTAGCACTTTGTATGGAGTAATTTGAGTTTCCAATGGTTGGAACTTAAGATTTGGCTTGGATTTGAAGTTGAAGATGAAACTTTTCCTCTCTTTCTTTCTCTCAAGTGTTCAGCCAAGAAGGAAGAAGAAATGGGATATTTTTGGTCAAATTTTGGTATTTAGTAAAGGTAAGAAAGTTAAGTCAAAGTCCAACTCCAATCGGGTCGCGACACCTAACACCTTTTAATTGTAACACTTATCCTTTTGTCTCTCCATCATTAACCATCTAAGCAACTTCTAATTATCTCTTAACATCCGTTAAATTAAACCCAGTATCCAAAACTTAACCTAACTGGCCGAATTTTTCCGAACTTTTCGCACTAGCGGGTCCCACGTCCGATATACGCTCTTTATTTTTCAAAAACTAACCGATACTAGAAAAATCATTTAAAAACTATATTTACTCATAAACTTTATCTGGGGAATTTTTCTAATAAAAAAAATGTAGAAAAGGCGGGCGTTAAAAAAAAATAAACCCTAGAAAATTAGAAAATTTTCGGGTTCTCAAACTCATTTTTTTCGGGGCGTCACAATCTACCCTCCTTAAAAGAATGTCGTCCTCGACATTCCCTCTTGTACCAATCAAGTCAAGACATCCCGCACAAATCTCTCAAGAGTCAAATCAAACCCACAGTCCGGCATCCTAAACTTCAAGCCTAGGATACACTACAGAAATCTGAAGCCTAAGCTCTGATACCAACTGTGACGGCCCCACCTCCCCCTAGGGCGTACCCCAGGGTTCGGCGGGCCGCCTGCCCAGCTCTCGCCGGGACTCAGTCGTTCACTACAGTCCTCAAATAAATGCAATACAAATCTCAAGTATACATCAAATGGTCCACAATTACACATCCGTCTCCAATAATTACATGTCACAAATGCAGCGGAAACTAATCCCAAATATACATAAAATACTTCCAAATCCAAAATTGTACAAAGTAGGCCATCCATACACGTGCACAAGTACTACAAGTCATTCCTTCGCCACGAGCCCTGTGGAGGGGAATAAAATAGTTTTTGGGGTGAGCTAAAAGCTCAGCGAGTAACCAGAAAATCGTTAATCAAATCGGTTTCACAATAGTTCATTTCAATGATGTCATATAGCAATGATGTCATAAATTAAATGATAAATCCGGAAACAACTACATCATTTGCAAAACAGTAAATATAGATTATCAATAATTCAAGAAACATTTACAATGGAAAGCGATAGTAACATTCATGAAAGGATACATTCATTCTCCTGACATTTCCTCGCTCATTTGGTCATTCATTTCATTTCATTCACCCCGTCCCTGGCTTTTGGCCAGGCTCCACCAACCTACATAGGTAATACTCGAGTATACCAAACGTTCACCCAAGTTCCTAATCGCCTGACCGAGTCCGCTTCTGGCTCAAGACGACCGGTAACAAGGGGCAATGGCCAGTTCAGCCCAAAAGGCTTACATTCATGCGCAAGTAACCTTTCAATCGAAAATTTCACATTTATCGAGGTCGAGTGCGATAAAGTACACACTCGCCTCGAAAACTCGTTTTGGAAATCATTATAAGCGCTTAACACGTTATCAACCAAAATACAAGTCATGAAGTCAAGAAATATAGCAAACAAGGCACACTCAAATGCCAGCACACATGATATGCAAGAAAACATTTCAAAAGTAACTTTGGAAACAGTTCAAAAGTAAATAATGTAAGAAACGGTTCATAAATAACTTTAGAAGTAGTTTGAGGTCACTCACCTCAATAGCTCAGAAATCATCCATCATGTATCATTGCCTTGCTCAAACCCAAGTCTTAGATCACAAACTCAATGCAAACAAGTCCCTTCAAAGTTCGGACAGCACTTCCCCTGAATTTGCTAACTTTTCCGGCCATCATGGCTTCATTATTTCCTCAGCCAGTCCCAAAGGTACACACACAAATAAGTTCATCCAATAGCCATTCAGCAAGCTCCAAGTAGTACAAATACAAGTCAAACTAGGGAAAAGTCCGGAAATGAAAGTTAAGCTCAAAACCAGAAAAACAGTTTTGACGTCATTTTGCGGTAATGGTACAAAAGGCACTACGATTGTCGGATGAAGGTGAAAGATACACCGTTTCGAAGCTAAGAGATAGTGTTACAATATTACAGAAGGTCACTCAACCCAGTTTCGAGTGTAACCAGGTCAAAAATGCAAGATACCACATCAAAAATGTAAAACAGATTCACCAAAACGCATTCTAGCGGAAACATCATAACTCAGGCTCTACAAGTCCAAATCCAGAAATTCCAAAACCAGATGATAGCTAAGAAACAGGGATAAATTTCATCAGAAGACCCCAACAACCAATTCGGAAGCAATTCCAGCCAAAACAACCAATTACAGGCGCAATTCTCCATTTCGGGTAAAACCAGAATAGCAATAGTAATTTCGACTTTTCTCATTCTACACTACTCCGATTGACCTAAAATGTTGTAGCCGCCTCTAAAATATCATTCCCTACAACTTTAATGAAGACCACTCAGTCCAGTTCTCACCCTAACTAGGTCAAATTTTCCAAAACAACTCCAGATTTTCCAGTTCGAAATTCACTGCAGAAATCAACTAGCAGTCCTGCTTTATTCACTCATATCTCAGCACACACAACTCCAATTCAGGTAATTCCAAAGCCATTAGAAAGCTAAGATACAAGGGTATAATTACTAAGAAGACATCAACAACCAAATCGGTAGTATTCCCAGTCAAACTACCCAATTACCAAAGCTGATTACTATTCTCGGATAGAAACAGGATAGCAGGGGTATTTCGGTCTTTTCACAGGCTACCGAACTTGGATTGAGCTGAAATTTTTCAGGCAACTATAAAACATCATTCTCTACAACTTTCATGTTTTGTGCTAAGGCCAATTCGGCCTCTAACCTGGTCAAACAGAAACGGGCAGAATAGGGGTTAGTGAAAGCCTAATCTGGAATTCATGCATTCAAGTGCTAATCTTCCACAAAACAACATCTAAAACAACTAAAAACCACTAATAAGCAATTAATTGAAGTAAAGAGGATGTTCTTGGCAAAATACCTTAAAACCACAAGAAAGGTAGGAGCTTAGGCTTTGTCCTCCAAAAATCCTTCCATTCAAGTTCCTAATCTTCCTTAACTAGCACTTTGTATGGAGTAATTTGAGTTTCCAATGGTTGGAACTTAAGATTTGGCTTGGATTTGAAGTTGAAGATGAAACTTTTCCTCTCTTTCTTTCTCTCAAGTGTTCAGCCAAGAAGGAAGAAGAAATGGGATATTTTTGGTCAAATTTTGGTATTTAGTAAAGGTAAGAAAGTTAAGTCAAAGTCCAACTCCAATCGGGTCGCGACACCTAACACCTTTTAATTGTAACACTTATCCTTTTGTCTCTCCATCATTAACCATCTAAGCAACTTCTAATTATCTCTTAACATCCGTTAAATTAAACCCAGTATCCAAAACTTAACCTAACTGGCCGAATTTTTCCGAACTTTTCGCACTAGCGGGTCCCACGTCCGATATACGCTCTTTATTTTTCAAAAACTAACCGATACTAGAAAAATCATTTAAAAACTATATTTACTCATAAACTTTATCTGGGGAATTTTTCTAATAAAAAAAATGTAGAAAAGGCGGGCGTTAAAAAAAAATAAACCCTAGAAAATTAGAAAATTTTCGGGTTCTCAAACTCATTTTTTTCGGGGCGTCACAAGGGACCTCTCTTTCTTCTCAATAATGTTTAATTAGTGACTTATATGAGATGAAGTGGTGATATTAGGTGTTGTTTCATGATTTTTGGTAGAAATTGGTGAAATTTTATATTTATTCATGATTTTTCTGTTTCCATATGATTAATATTGTGTGCCCATGGATGATGGTTGGGAATGGTTTAGAATGAAGCCTTAGTGTGTAAATTGTAGCTATTTGCGGAAAATTTCCACATTGAACGGAAAAATTTGGAATTAGTGTTGCAATTGAACCCATTCTGCCTGGTACTGTTACACTTAGTTAGAGGCCAAATTAGCCTTGGGTTAAAACATGAAAGTTGTAGGAAATGATATTTTATAGTTTCCTACAAAATTTCAGGCCAATCGGAGCAACGTAACCTGTGAAAAGACTGAAATAACCCTGCTGCCCTGTTTCTGTCCGAACTTGGCAATCAGCCTTGGTAATTGGTTAATTTGATTGGGAATACTACTGATTTAGCTATTGATGTCTTCTTAAGAAATATAATCTGGTATCTTAGCTTTCAGATGGCTTTGGAATCACTTGAATCGGACTTTGGTAGCCTAAATTATGGGTATTTATCCAGAATGCAGTTCGTTAACCTGTTTAGGCGGTTCTGGTTTGGAACATTGAATTTTTGACCTAGTTGCACTACAAACTGGACTGAGTGGCCTTCTTCAACATTATAGCCCTTTCTGTTAGCTTCCAAACAATGTATATTGCACCTCTACCTGATAATTGTAGTGCCAGTTGTGCCCAATACGCTTAATGACGTCAAAACTGTTTTTAGGTCTTGGAACTTAACTTTCATTTCCGGACTTTCCCTAACTTACTTTAGTACTTATACATGCTAATGAAGCCTTATCTTTGGTAGTATGTGGAATTGATTCATGACTTGTAATCGAGTCTTATTGTGCTTGTTTGAATATTTTAGGGCGTGACGGTGATTAAAGACGCTCTTTGGGCGAAAGTTTATGAAATTTCACTTGCTTGCCTGGTGAGTGTACTACTCACTTGCTTGTTACTGTGTGGCTTGGTTATATTTGAACTTGATGCCTTGAATGCTTATTTTCACTGTTGAAACTGATTAAAGTGAGGGTGTACTTGGTCGCCCTCGCCCCTTTTGTATTATATATGACTGTTTACCGTGAAATTGAACGATACATGCAAATACTTGAATTGGTGTCGTAAGGACGAGTATCCAACGGCTTTACTATTATCACTGAACTCAACCCCATTGGCAGTCGATTGAATCAAGCCGGCGAGGGCTTGGTCGTGAATATTGACGTGCCATGGGGACTATTATATGGAATCGGGTAGTATGAGACTCTTGATTCCGGTATACTCGAGTATTACCAAATTTATACTGTATGGAGTTCGGGCCCGGTAGGGGTATGTTGGGTGAAAGGAATGGAAGTAAAGTGGAACCTATGGTTGGTCGCCTGGGAAACATTGACGGAGGGTCAATGAAGTCCAATCAAGTATGCAAGCGAGGAAAGGGGCTCTTGAGAGCCGTTCGTATCCTTTTACCAATTCTATTAATGTGTACTCTTGGCTTACTTTTATTAGATGAATTTGAATGAAATGCTATCTGCTTATATGATCTTCGTTGCTTGAGTGGTAGTATTTCACTGGGCGTAAGCTCACTTTATTCCTTTTGTTTTCCTTATAGGAATTTGAATACTTTTGGAAAGGCTATGAATGTTGGTTGCCGAGTTGAGCTTATGTGAATGTATTTTGAATAGCTCCCTTTTTGGGCAAAACCCTAAGTGTATTTTGATCCAACCAACTCGCTGAGTTGTAATTTGCAAACCGTACTTGTATAAACTTGTTGGACAGCTTGTGTATGCTATTTTGACGTGTCAGCTACTATTCATGTTCGGCTTCGATTTTCATTTTTTTTTATTTTTGTGATTTTGACTTACTTAAGCGTGCTAATACATTCCGGAACGTTTAGATCGCATTGAACTGTCCTATTAGTCCTGGTGAGAGCTGGGCAGGCAGTCCGCTAACCCCTTTGGTTCGCTTTCGGGGAAGGTGGAGGTTTATGCATATGCATATAGATTAGTTGTGAACATGGAAACTAGAGGACAACGGAAGGGACGTCAACCTAGACAATTCCAAAATCAAAGAGTGGATAATGGATCTGAAATTGATCAAACCGCCGAGCCAAGTGCTGGGAGAGGAGATGACCAAATGGGATTAGTTTTAACTCACATGATGGATGTACTAGAGCTCTTAGTAGCTCAACAGGGCCAAGGGGTTGGACAAGGAAACCAATGTGGAAACCAAGAGATAGGGGAGGATCGAGCTTTGGAGCGGTTTCAGAAATTCTTCCCATCCAAATTTGCTGGAGGATCTGACCCGGAAGTGGCTGAAAATTGGTTAGAAAATATAAGAAATATATTCGATACCTTGGACTACACAGAGGAAAGACAAGTCACCTTTGCTGTATTTTAACTTGAAGGAGCGGCCCGAACCTGGTGGAATGTTATAAGAAATAAGTGGGAAAGAGATCAAACTCCAAGAATTTGGATAAACTTTGTATAAGAGTTTAATGAGAAATTTCTTCCTCCACTTGTCCAAGAAAAGAGAGAAAACGATTTTATAAAGCTTCGTCAAGGAACTTTAAGTGTGGCTGAGTATGAAACACGCTTCACGAAATTATTTACATATGCTCCAGAATTGGTGGCTACGGAACAGAAGAGAATAAGACGGTTCATCCAAGGATTAAATTTAGAGATCCAAAATGCCCTTGCCGTAGCACATATTGAAACATTTAGTGACGCGCTTGAGAAAGCGCAAAGGGTGGAATGCACAAAATCCCAATTGAGAGCCTTCCAAGCGAAGAAAAGAGATGTATCTAATAGTACACTAAGAGAAATTAGACCACCACCCAAAGTTAGAAAAGGAGTGGATGGAGTAAGACTATCACTCCCTGCACCACTCATGATAAAGGAACCAAAAGGAACTACGTCACGAGGAGCTCTAGTAGGACAGATACGATCAAAGGAAACCTCGCAAGTAAGTCAAGTCACAACGCTGTCGTGCCCCACTTTTTGAAATGGTGTGGAAGTAGTGTGTGAAATGTATGTGAACGTGTGCGAAAGTGAAAATAAAGGCCGTGGGATTGTGAAATGCGACGGTTTGGCCAAATAAAGTTCAAAAGGGGATTTTGGATGAAAAATGGAGTCACCACTTGGTATGGAGTTAGGGTGTACCAAGTCACCCAAAAATGATTTTTGTTTTGTTTTTTCAAAGAAAAAGTAAGCAAACCCTTTTTAAAGAACTTTTAGGTCTACGCAACCAAAGAGAGGGATCGAGGGTCACATTTGATAAGGGAGAAGGCAAAGGCAAAGCCTAAGGCACTCCCTTATCCTAGCCAAAGCTAGTTGCGTGACTTAGCCCCACTTTTCCTATTTCTTCTACCCAAAATATGCGTTGCATGTTAGATATGACTAATGGATATGAAAAAGAAATGCAATCCTAAATCTAAAATGTCTCTTATGAGGCTTTTTGGTCCCAACCACATGAGTTGTGGTGGCCAATAAGGAAAGTCCTCATAGAGGTCGCGAATGATGCAAATGAAGACTCAAATATGAGTGCAAGTGTGCAAATGTAAGAAAAGTGCAAGTGTGCGAATGTAAGTACAAGTGTGCCAATTGAGAAAATAAAGGTGTTTGCGTGCAAATGGATGAAAATATGATAGTAGATACATATAAGTGCAATTGGGTGCAATTTGTGAGGTAGAAAATAAATGATAAAGAAGAAAAATGTGCAAACATGGCATGTGGATTGAGAAAAATATAAGTAGTGAGACAATGTGGATAAAAAAGTGAGGAAGTGATATGATAAGAATGAGAGTGCATGAACCTAGAGGAATGCATCAAGTCGGGTACGGGAATGACTCCTAATTTCATGACTTTGATTTTTCCTTGGATTAGAAGGAAGAACTAGCGTGCTAAGGCTATTGAGTAGCC
Organism: Coffea canephora; assembly: GCA_036785865.1. Taxonomy (NCBI): domain Eukaryota; kingdom Viridiplantae; phylum Streptophyta; class Magnoliopsida; order Gentianales; family Rubiaceae; genus Coffea; species Coffea canephora. The sequence goes on from JAZHGG010000061.1 coordinate 44,946, forward strand.
ACACTCGCTCGTTTCCCTTATCGAAAGGGGGCTCTCAAGCAAATGTACCCTATAACTAGCATGAAAATGCAAAAACCTAAAATGAAGGGGAAAGGGTTGGAGGAACATGCCAAATGCTAAAAAAAAACTAAGAAACATACATGGAATGTAATGAGACATACAAAAAATGCACTAGCGAGAGAGACGGGCCTAATGGGTCTAGCATTGGACTAGCCCTTCACTAAAATTCTTTCACAAGCATTGGACTTGCGAGAGCTCGAGGGGAAAGACCATGACCAGCGTTGGACTAGTCACGGTGACGTCACACATTCATTATAAACCAAATAAATCATGTAAAGGCTAATAAAGCAAATAAATACATAAATCACATGTAGCACATAACACATAAGCATGGTATCTAGATGCAAGGCCCTAAGAAAGCAAGTAACACGTAGCACGTAAGCATGCAAATCACATATGGCAAATAAAGCAAAGGAAGCCCTATCTGTTACATTAGGGGAGCCCTACTACAATCTAAAAAGGGGAAATAAATAAATAATTAAAATAAATACCTAACTATTACAAATTTGGCATTCAAGTGCCGTTCAAATAACCAAAATTGAATTAAAATAAATATGTCAGATTAAAAAATAAGTAAAGCAAATAAATAAATAATTCAAAAGGCAAGCAATTAAGCATGTAAAGGCACATAAGGCACGTAGAGTCAAATAAAGTGAGAAATGAGGGAAAGGGTGTACCTCCCTTGAGTTGGGGCCCTAATTGAATGAAATCACTTGTTTACCCTCCAAAATAAGAGAAAAGGTCAAGGCATCTCAAATAATCACATTAATATGAAATTGAATCATTAAATGTATTCAGATGCCTAAACAGCCCATATTCACAAGATTATGATCCGATTGAAAGGAAAAAGAAAGTTCCTAGGACCACAATATAGTTAAGGAAAAAACCAGGGCTGATTTGTAAATTCCATGACCAGATTCTTAACCACACAGGTCGTATCAGAACAAGAGAGGACCTGAGGGGTTTCAAAGCAATGCAAATAAGGATCCAATTGAAGGAAATTACAAGTTGTTAGGGCCATAGTGAAACAAAGGAAACTTGGGGGCCAAAGGGAAATTTTTAGAGAGTTATTTCATGTACTTTTCATGCAAGCTACGAATGAAGCCTTCTTCATTTCTGGTTGCTAAGTTTCTGCCGATGCATCTTATTAGCTAATCAAGCTAACTTAAACAAACCCAACATTCCAGCTCCCATAAAGATCATCATCATACACACAAAAACTAACTATGCCAAACGAGAGGAATCAAGGCAAAGGGTGGCCATAAGATCAGATTTCTGCTGCAAATTTTACAGCTCATTCCGTGTGGTTCTATTCGTAAAGAAACTCTAACCAAAGCTGTTATCTCACCAGCCCCAAAACTCACATAATCAGTTTTAACATAACTTCAAACATGGTTTGCCCAGCTTAAATAAATCCCTCAGATAGAACCCGAACCAGGAAAACAAGGACAAAGCAGCAAAATGAGCAAAAAATTCAGTCGAAACTTCATTTAGAATAACTGGAATCCTTTTCCTTTTACCGTAAAAAGTTACAATGGATTCACGGTGTTGCAGCAATTCAACTTTTATTATGCTCTTAACTGGCATATGGACAACACAATTCAAACACCAAGAGACAATAGGTCACAGCAAGAGTGATAAACTCATGAGGCTTTGGAATTCCACAACTTCCAGTCACAAACGCAGCCAATGTGACTTGAACATCTACCAAGACTCGACCAGAAAAACAAGGAAAAAAAAAGGTTATGTACATATTGCTGCAATAACTCAGCCCACCAGAAATGAAATTCAACCCTCTTCAAATGCAGAAACAATCATGAAGCCGATTACAATCATGATGGAGCATTACAAAACAAAATAGATTCGGACTACGAAAATGCAAATGAAGTGCAACAATAAATATTCTCTGCAAAATTCTATTCTCAACCGTGGCTTTCTAATTCATCATCCCAAATCGACTACGCAAACACAAAGAAGCAGCGGGGAGCTACAACATGCTATCTATGCAAGAACAAAATCCAACCTCTAGCATAATTACCAAGAAACAATCAACTACCCAACTCGGGTAAACAAAATGTCTGGGGTAAGAACACGCAAGATGCAAACAAAACATCTTCAAGCAAGACTATCGGTTAGGCATTTTATTGAGCAACAAACGGGCATTAACATTTCACTAGATTTTTGCTCAAATTGAAACTATAACTAGCCCAGAATTTTATCAGCAACCCAAGAAAATTTAACCCAATCAAATCATAAGGAACAGATACTTCAAATTCAGAAACATAGCCACGAGTAAAGTCACGGCAGACATGCTTCACAAGCTTGAAAAGGGCTGAAACTTAAGGAGGAAACTTACAGTGCTTTCAATTTCTGAGGTTGAATCGAATCTGAATGGTGGCGGCACTGGTGGTGACATTTCCCTGGCAGCGGCAGACGGTTGAGGTTATGGGAAATCTGGCAGTGGTGATTGGAAAAAATTCCTTTCGGATGAAGCCGAAGCCCCCATTTCCCTTCGTGCCTTCACCAAAACCCCAGCCGCCCCTCAATCTTGCTTCATCAGCCGTTCCATAGTCCTCTCTCGGCTCTCAAACCTCGCGGCCCTCAACTCTCTCGGCCCTTCTCTGTTTTTCACCACCGAAGCCCTTTTTTCTTTTTCGGTTCTTGCAGACCTAGCCCCCTATTCCTTCCTTTGCCCAGTTTTCTTTTCCCTTTCCAGTCCGTCCGCCTGTCCCTTTTCCTTTTTCTTTTTCCAGCTTCTCCACCGCAAGCTCTCTCTTGGTTCCTCTTTCTCACGAAACTCCCCCCTTTGCCTAGTTTTCTTTTCCTTGTTTTTCTTGCCGAAACCCTAGCTGCCGTTAGCCTCCTTCCTAAAAAACTCTCAAAGCTCTCCCCTTTTAGCCGTTGCAACTCTCTCGCCGTTCCTCTCCTTCTCCTCTGTTTTCGGCCCCTTTTCTCTCTAGCTATCCACGCCGTCAATAGCCTCTCTCTGATTTCTTTCTACCCTCCAAACCTAACCGCCCCATTATCTCTTCAAACGTCACCTATATCTTCTCTCTTTCTCCACACACCGAAACCCCCCAGCTTTTTTTTTTCTGATGTTTTCTATCTCCCGATCCTCTCTCCCCTCTTGCGGCTGCTTTTTTCCTTTTCCTTTTATATCACAATAGCCAATCCCTAAAACCTGATATCAAAGGCTCTCCGTGAGCCTCAGTCTTCTCTCCTTCCTTTCAGCCCTCCGATGGACATGCGCAACTTTTCTTTTCAAGCTGCGGAAATAAAAATATATACTTTTTTTTAATAATAAAACAATAAAACAAAATTAATGTTTTTAAAAAAAATCAGATAAATAAGAAGAAAACTCAGGAAGAAAAGATAGAAAATAAAATGCCTAACAACAAATTATGTTTGGTTAATGATTTTCTTTTCTTTTTCTTTTTCCTTTTTTTTCTTTTTTTTTCCTTTTTTTCTTTTTTTTTCAATCAATAAATAGTAAAAGGAAACAAAACATATTTTTAAAGAATAATTTTCTCTTTTTGACAAATTTTACGCTAAAAAATCTTACCGTAAAAATAAAGATAAATGGCCAAGAGGGCAAAACTAATACAAAATAAAAAACTAAAAATAAAATAATAGATAATAATAATCTAAAATGCTATAAAATGCTAAAAGTGCCTCAAAACAAGAAATAGTTAATAGCTATATTAAAACAAAAATGAAATAAACAAGTTGAAAAATTTGGTGTCTACAGTTTGCCCCTCTTTGTCTGAGTTTTGAAAAAACTTGAGACAAAGAAGTAGACACCAAATACTCACCTGCGTTATTCGGCTGCGAATGATTCGAACGAACAAGAATTTAAAAATGGGATTGATCCAAGGGGACTTTAAAATCGAATGCACACTAGTGGGACTGACCCAATGGCTAGTGGCAAAGAAACGAAATGAACGCTAGTGGGACTGACCCAACGGGACTAACCCACGCTCCAATGGCTGTGAAAAATGAAATGCTTACTGGCGGGATTAACCCACGCTCCAGTAGCGATGTAAATGAAATGTTCACTGGCGGGACTGACCCACGCTCCAGTGGCTGTACAAAATGAAATGCTTACTGGCGGGACTAACCCACGCTCCAGTAGCGATGAAAAATGAAATGTTCACTGGCGGGACTGACCCACGTTCCAGCAACGGTGAAGAATGAAATGCTTACTGGCGGGACTAACCCACGCTCCAGTAGAGATGAAAAAATGAAATGTTCACTGGCGGGACTAACCCACGTTCCAGCAACGGTGAAAAATGAAATGCTTACTGGCGGGACTAACCCACGCTCCCGTAGCGATGAAAAATGAAATGTTCACTGGCGGGACTGACCCACGTTCCAGCAACGGTGAAAAATGAAATGCTTACTGGCGGGACTAACCCACGCTCCAGTAGCGATGAAAAATGAAATACCTTGACAATCGGACAGTGGGATTAAACCCAAGCCTGCCGTGATGAAACTTGATTTGATTTTTGATTTTTTTTTTCTGATTTTTCGAGAGAATTTTTTTCAAAAATAATTTGCCCCTAGTGTAGGGCCCTTTTCCCTTCTTTCTTCTCTTTCTTCGGCATCGGCCTTCCACATCACCAAATGCTCTTTCGTTGATTTCAACTATGAATACCTGCACAGGGGCTTACCAAAATATGACATGCACTCAAATTTTTGTGAAAAGAAACAGCGTGATTGATTTGAAAAATGCATTATTTTGATTCTTGGACGAAATCCTCAATTGGACTACAAAAAATATTTGCCCCGGCGTGGGCTTATTCTCACGAATTCTCATAACAAAAATTTGCCCCAGTATAGGCCATTTAATTGCAAAAACTTGTTTGGATGACTTTCCATTTATTTGAACACTATAAGAACTATGTTTCCTAAAAGAAAATTTCATGATGAATTTCTTGAAATAATACCAAATTACAGAAGATTTCTTCCTCACTTTTAGCATCAATGCTTTGGGTAATGGGTCACCATTTTTTGTTGGCTCATCTTTCAGGACCAATCAAGTGACTTTATTTTTGAAATGGCTAAGGAAATGGAAGGTCAGAAGCTGTCTCATTCTTGCGCTCAAATCGTATCTAACCCATTTAATATCACATCTTAGTGAAAGCAAATAGTTTGTCCATCCTTATTTCTTGAGAAAACTTAGTCAACATGTAAGCTTTTTAGGCTTGTAACGTGTGGATAGAAATGATAGCTAAACCTGTGGAAACGGGTTATACAAATGATTTGATGAATTTCTTATGAGCATAATCCTCACTTTGGGTTGTCATGAAGGAATAAATCAACGATGGACTTTATGAGTTTGTAATGTGGCTTGAAACGATAGTTGAAGGATAAGTCTTTCAAGAACATTGCACCGAAGATCGCATTTTTCCAAAATTGCCCCTATCCTGAACTCAAAGATCTCAGAATTTGTTTGTATTCTTCTCATCATTCACCAGGGACTTCAGCGTCGAATTTTTCTGCATTTTCTTGCATTTACTTTTTTTTTCGCCTCTTTTTCCTTTCCCTCAACTTGGTAGGTTTTCACATGGTGAGTAGCGTCAACCCCATACCCAAACAATTCAGAAATACAGCTAAAATTTTCCGGCATCAGAAATTTTCTTGACATGGCCATTGCAAAGAACAGAAGTCAGGACTTTCGGTTTTTGTAATGGGGTCAGGTGGGGTGCTTAGAAAAGTTAAGGCTTGAAAGCGGATTTCAAAAGCGGTTTGAAAAATCTGAGATCGCATTGTAGCGTCAACCCTATTTTAGGGTTAAATCAGAATTTGCCCCAGTTTATGCTCAATTGAGGCTTTTTCTTTTCATTTTCTTTCTTCTTTTGATTTTTCGGCCTTCTGCCATTCTTTGAAATTTTCAAAATTTGCCCCAATTTATTTGTGAACTGAGGTTCTCTTTTCTTCTTTTGTCTTTTGATTTTGTGGCTTTTCACTTCTTGAAATTTTCCTTTTCAACTCAAACTTGCCCTAGTGTGGGGTTTGCGATTCTCAGGGGTTGCCAAATGAAGTATTTTATTCTGAAAGCTCAAAAGGGATAACTAGGGATAGAGTGCTTGATCGGAAAAGAAGAGGGCCTGACTTTTATTCTGTTATTTACAATAACTCTGAAAGGAAACTTTCATTAATGGAAAATTTCTGGCATGTATCTGAATTAACTGACTGAGGAAGACCCTTGTTCATCCATATCTGTGAAACATAGGCGGTCCGTGCGGACAAATCTCTTCATTTTCTTTTTTTTTTCTCTTTTCTCCTTTTTCAAAATGGAAACCCAGGTAGAATCAAATCTCGCCAATTTGCAATTCTTTCCCTTTTTGGGTTTAGCATTTTTGCCTTTTCCCCTTTTGGAAAACTCTCCAATCTTCTTCCCCAATGTAGGGTGCGATCGTAAGTGCTTTTGAAAAGAACCACTCATTTTAGCTCAAATGAGGATGCAAGGGATAAGCAGTGTTTAGGTTGTAAAAACGATGGCCAAAGTATCATTCTTACGCTTCATGACAATCAAAGTAATGCAATGCTCATTGAGAACCCATTCCCTTTTGAAAATTTTTCCAATGTAGGGTAGGGATCATTAAGGCCTTCATTTGAAACGAAATTATTCTTTTAAAGCTCAAATGGGAGAGCAAAGGATAAAATCCCTATAGATAGAGAAACGAATGTTTAAAGTATCATTCCAAATTTTCAAAACAAATAAGAATAATGTACATTTTTGCTTTCACTTAGATGTGACTGAATCTGGTTAGACCAATGGGGATTTTTCCAAGCAAAGATTGTCCCAATTTGCAATTTATCAATCAATGTGACTGATTTTATTTTGGGGTTAAATGAAGGAGAAAAGATATCTCATGGGGCCTTTTGAGTGACCTTTTTCAATTTTTTGAGCACTCTTATTGTATAGCTCGGATCACCAATCTAGTGTATACATTTGTGAGTTTTCAGGCTGGAGGTTGAAAAAATCCTAATTCAGTCTTATTTCTTAAAATTCATCATGAAATCTCTTAATGAGCTCAAAAAAGAATGAAATGTTGTCTGAACAAAAGCTTCATTATTGCCAACGTTTGAAAAATTTTAAAAGCAATACATATGAGAAAACTTCTACAAAAATCCTTTGCACATGTATACACATTTTCTCTCTTAATATCCCCTTTTCTTTGAGCAATGAAATCCCTTAGATGTTTTGCACGAGCGCTTTCAGATAAATTTTCGCATTCACTTTGTAGGGCCTGCCTAAGAATCAAGTAATACTTGTAATTTTCAAACCTTATCAGATTAAAAAGATTAAAATTGTTATCAGATATGGAAAGATATTTTTCACCTTATTGAACTATTTTTATGAATGCAGGGGCAGGGGGAAAAACAAAAGAAAAATACCCTGAGTTAGTAATCAAGAGTATAAAATCGGCATGCATGTCCTGTGGGAGAGCCCTTTTTGTGCCAAGGGTAGGCCTAGAATGAGGATGCAATCCTCTGAGGTAGGCACTATACCATACCTGATGGATCTGATCAACTCATTGAGTGAAAATTAATTTTGAAAAATTTGGTCAATTGGAGTGACGAGAGACACTTTGTCAAAATGAGGTCAACGTCCGAATGGATTGATCACATTTGATCGATACAAGAATTTGCAAAAATGCACGGGTTTGACCTTGACGAACTTCCTATCGAAGAGATTGGAATTCGTTGACCAAATTTTTTCAGTGAAGCACGGGTCAAAACCCCAACTGATCAAATGGCTGGATGCAATGGATGGTTTTCTCAAAAATCGACTAAGTTTCCCAATTTGAAATTGACATTGAAACCCTGATTGGTCAAATAGGTTGAATGAAATTGACCATTTATTTAAAATCGACCGGATTACCCTAAAAAGGGAAACGGGCCAAATGAATTGAGTGAAATTTAAAAACTTACTCAAAATTGACCGAATCATCCTAAAAAAGGAACTTGATCGAATGAAATTGAGAATTTTATTCAAAATGGACCGGATCAACCTAAAAAATGAAATTGGTTAAATGAATTGAATGAAATCGACAATTTATTCAAAATTGACCAGATCGCCCTAAAAGGGTAAACTGGTCAAATGAATCGGACGAAATTGATGATTTATCGAAAATCGACAAAATTGCCCTAACTAATCAAATGAATTGAATGACATTGGTGATTTATTAAAAAATTGACTAAATTGCCCTAAAAATGAACCAATTGATAAAATGGATTGGATGAAATTGATGAAGGAAATGGTCCAATGGATTGAATGGAATTGGGAGCTTATTAAAAAATCAAGCTATCCACTGGTAGTTTCAAAAAATTATTACGATGCATTAGCCTATGAGCCTTCTAAAATCAAATTTTGGCCTCAATTTATTTATCGTCTCAATAGGAGGAATCATTTGTGAATTTCTTCAAATTAATGTCCTTTGCGCAAGGGATTTTTACCAACTTTGATAAAATGACCAAAAAGTGATTATTAGACGCTCATATTCCAAAAATCGCTCTTATGAAGACAATCGAATCCTACCTTACCTTGTGCACTACCCCTTTGGATGGTACAAAATGTAAACGTGCAAGTATCTTTGGATTAAGTATCCGAGACACAAGGTGGTTTATTCCTGACACGGGATCCCCTAAATGGCATTCCCTTTCTAGGGTTATGCATGATGCCATTTATTAAAGCAATGTAAATATATGACAAATATGGTCTAAAGGACATAAACAATGCATCGGGGGGAAAAGGTCTAAAATGAAATGTACTTATTGAAAATTAAGTGTAATAACTGAAATTTAAATATGTGAGATATCTAGTGGGTAAGCCACTAAAAGAGTGCCAAAAAGGCCTCTTATTGCTAAGACACATGAATGCAAGCCAAGAAAACAAAAGAATGGTTAGTGCAATTGATAGTACACATAACATATTGGGATCAATTAAGAAAAAGAAATACAATAAAACAAGTAAAAGGGGTGGAACCCCTTCCCTCGTGCCTAATGTGCCTAAAAGAGGGTGATGCTGACTCTTCTAACCTAGGAAAACGCTAATATGGATGCATGAGGCTGGGGTTCACTAATGCAACTAGACTCGATAAGGCTTCGCCTCCCAAGCCTTCAGACCTAAAGGCAAAGGGTCATCACTCCCAAGGCCTTCGATCGGTGGCTCGAGTGATCCCTTAGGTAGCGCTATGGGCGCAGCGCACACCATCCGCCTACCCAAGGCAATCGATCCTAATCCTACAAGGAGGTGTGGGAAACGCCCACGAAAATAAAATAAAATGGGATAACAATAAATAAACGTGCACGTATGAAGTGTTCCCTATTTTGAGGGAAGGGGTTGAGAACCAACGCGAGGCTCTAAAGGTGACACACTCCCCCCCCCAAAATGCAATGCAAAGCGCGAGATAAAACAAGTAAAACATACATCCAAACAACCAATCATACATACGTGAGTGAGGGAGTGGTTTGATACGTGCGCGAGGCAAAAGGTCCTAAAATGGAGAATGCAACCCTAACATCCAAATGCTATGCATAAAAAAGGTAGAAAAAGGAAAAGAATGGCTAAATCAAATGCTTGGACCCACTTAGGAGGTCCCCAGTGGAGTCGCCAAGTTGTCGCGCCCCACTTTTTGAAATGGTGTGGAAGTAGTGTGTGAAATGTATGTGAACGTGTGCGAAAGTGAAAATAAAGGCTGTGGGATTGTGAAATGCGACGGTTTGGCCAAATAAAGTTCAAAAATGGTTTTTGGATGAAAAATGGAGTCGCCACTTGGTATGCAGTTAGGGTGTACCAAGTCACCCAAAAATGATTTTTGTTTTGTTTTTTCAAAGAAAAAGTAAGCAAACCCTTTTTAAAGAACTTTTAGGTCTACGCAACCAAAGAGAGGGATCGGGGGTCACATTAGATAAGGGAGAAGGCAAAGGCAAAGCCTAAGGCACTCCCTTATCCTAGTCAAAGCTGATTGTACACTAGTACAATCTTAAGATTATTTCACAAAAGGAACCTCAATTACTCGTAAATCGAGGTTCAACTTGCGTTTTATTAAGTATAATATTAATTGAGGGTTTATCATGAAAATCGTGAGCAAAACGTTTAAGAATATCAAAAGAATAAAGAGTTCTTGAAAAACTCTATTTCTTTGAAATTGGAAAATTTTCAGTTTTATTATGAATCTTTGAAAAATCGTAACTCGCTCGGCATAAGTCGAGAATTGGAAAACTTTATACCGTTGGAAACCTCTTAGAAAGTACTATAAGTTCCTAGAAGACACCTTTCCATGAATCGAAGTGGAAAGTGTTCAAAAATGAGCTTGAAGATGCAGGATTGGTTTACAAGGCAGAATTAAGTTGGATTTCGGCCAACTTTGAAAATTCGGCACGATTCACACGTTGCAAACCAGCCTCTGAAATTTGTTACTCAAGTAGTGTTGCAAGTGAGGTTTATAACAAAACAAGTGGATCAAGAATCAGAGTTTCGAGTACCGAGATACGGTAGCTCAAAGTTGGGGAAATTCAAGACTGGAGAAGAATTTCCAGATTTGAACGTCCAACACTAGAAATTTAATTAGGTATCGAAACGAACTTGGATTGGTACCAAAATTGGCATTATTTTACTCCCATATGAAAGGTACCACCCTATCAAATTTCAGGGAAAAATACCTTCGGAAAGATAGTTAATTAGTCAACCAAAGTTCAGGAAAAATTCTAAGGCAATCTGCCTTTTGACTTTCATTTCCCAATTTCAAATCGTTTAACCAAGAAAACTATCCAACCATGGTTCATTTGTGAAATAAAGGTCTAAGATACATCCATGATACCTTTGGTAAGTGATGAGCATCAAGAACTTCAATTAATAAAATCATTCCCAGGTTTTACCCCAAATCAGTCCAAATACTACGTTTTTCCAAAACAGGGCAGTCCTCTTGTTTTAGTCACAACTCAATCAATTTAATTCGGAATGAGGCATGGTTTATGGCGTTAGAAAATGAATTCATAGGACTAAAAGTTCATAGAAGGAAATGTTCTGAAATTCGGCAAGCAACCAGCTCAAAATTGAGCCTCAAGTTGCTGCCTCTACAAGCCATTCCAGCAAATCCGAGAGACAGGACAGCTAACTTAAAACGTTTGGTTCGGATCACTCACAAAGAATCAGAACGTGCATTTTATCCCAAATTAAAGCCAGGAATGTCTAGTTTCAAACGCCACTGACGACACTTGATTTCGAAACCCGAGGATAGAGTTATGGTCAAAATGCTACCGCTGGACAGAGCTACCCGAAAATAATTTTCCAGTTTGCCAAGTTCACGAATAAATTCTTTTGCCCTTCCAAACGTTAATGTTTCCAACGAAAATTTTTACACATATAATATAACATATAAACATCAGGTTCATGCCAATAAATCACCAAAAATGGGCCTTATCATGGCCGAACAAAACAAGGGCAGTTTCGGAAATTTCTTGTCATGACCTCTACTTTGAGTTTCCAACAATAATACTCCATGAATCCATCATTATAACCATTAAACTACCATTAAATCCAACATTAATCCTCTAATCAGCAACAACAACCCAAGTGTGGGAATACAAAGATCCCACTTTCACATTTTACAACCATATCAAGCTAACCAAATGCATACATGAACTTAACAAGGTAAGATAGCTTCCAAACTTCAAGTTTCCAAGAGTGGATTATCACTTACTTTGGTTTGATGTTCAAGCAGAATTTTCAGCCCTCTTTTACCCCAGAAAAACCGTGATTTTCAGCCCTTGTTTGCAGCTCAAAATGATCCTCAAGTATTAAGCTAAGTGTGGTGCAAGTTTGGTTGAATTTGGAGATGATTTGGGGTGGTTTGAGTGAGATTCGTGAGGTGAAATTTTGAAGCAATGGAGTTAGAGAGAGGGGAGGGCTGGTCGGCAATGAGGAGAGAGAAGAGAGAGTGTGGTTTGATCCAAGTTAGCTTCCAAGAGAAGGTGAAATGAGTGGTGTAAATTCACCCAAAAGTCAACTCTCATTAGGGGCCGTTTGGTACGATTACGGCTCGATTTTCTCGCGCGTTTGATTCACTAGTGCACTAAACCTCCAATGCGTATATATTCATGTAAATATTCTTCACTCTTAATTGTCCCGAAATAAGGGTTTAAAGTCCCTCAAATAAAGTCGCGCGTGTGAAAACGCGTACCGTCAATTTTAACGCTATAACGCGAAACTTCCGAGAAATTCTTATAACGATTGCACTATTAACTATCACTTGAGTATTTATTCATAAGATTACCTATTTTAGGACCATATTACAAGTCTCCAATATTCCAAGCTTATTGTGCTACCACGCGGATAAAATCTCCAAGTACTATTCACTATTTTTACTAAACGAGCTCCAGGAAATTAATTTTCGAAACGAATCATTTTAAAAATATAACGAAGTTATATTACCATGTATTTAGGTCTAATAAGACTAGAAAATATTCCTTGGAAATAAAATCCAATTAAATAATTTATTAAGCCATAAATTAGGCATAAAATAATAGTTTTTGCGAGTCCTCACATCCTCTCCCCCTTAAGAAAATTTCGTTTTCGAAATTTACCTTGGTTGATGAACAAGTCTGGATACTTCTCTCTGATTGTCTCTTCAACTTCCCATGTTGCCTCCTCTACTCCATGGTTCTTCCATAGAACTTTCACTAGTGGTATCTGCTTGTTCTTCAATTCCTTCACCTTTCGATCCAGAAGTTTTACCGGTCTCTCCTTATAGGTCAGGGTTTCATCGATCTCAATATTCTCCGGTTGTAAAACATGAGAAGGGTCTGGATGATACTTCTTAAGCATGGACACATGAAACACGTTATGAATATGAGATAAGCTCGGTGGTAATTCCAGCTTATAGGCTACATTCCCAACTCGTTGAATAATCTTATATGGCCCTACAAACCTTGGTTGTAGTTTCTTCCCTTTTCCGGACATCAAGCTTGCTTTTAAAGGCGTAATCTTGAGAAACACCACATCTCCAACAGTGAACTCCAAATCCTTTCTCCGATTGTCGGCATAATTTTTTTGTCTACTCTGAGCGGTTTGAATCCTTTGCCGTACCAATTTTACCTTTTCATTAGCCTCCTCAATCCAAGATACAGTAGTCGGGTCTAAAATTTTCCGTTCACCTACTTCATCCCAACAAATTGGGGATCTACACTTCCGACCATAAAGTGCTTCGTATGGAGCCATTTGAATAGAAGAGTGGAAACTATTGTTATAAGCAAATTCCACTAAAGTCAAAAACTTACTCCAACTCTCCCCAAAATCCAGTACACAAGTCCTTAACATGTCCTCAAGGGTCTGAATTGTTCTTTCCGATTGTCCATCGGTCTGAGGATGATAGGTGGTACTAAAGTTTAACTTAGTCCCCAACACTTCTTGCATCTTTTGCCAAAACCTCGAAACAAATCTTGGATCCCTATCTGACACAATACTCACAGGTATACCATGTAGTCTGATGATCTCATCCAAGTACAACCTGGCCAACTTCTCCAACGGATACTTCATGTTAATCGGTAGAAAATGAGCCGATTTAGTCAATCTATCCACTATCACCCAAATGGCATCATGGCCTCTCTGTGTCCTTGGTAAGCCTGATACAAAATTCATGGTAATATTTTCCCATTTCCACTCAGGTATTTCTAGAGGTTGCAAAAGCCCTGATGGTTTCTGATGTTTGGCTTTAACCTGTTGACAAACCAAGCATGTCTGAACAAATTGGGCAATTTCCTTCTTCATATTTTTCCACCAATATAGACTTTTCAAGTCTTGGTACATTTTATTCCCTCCTGGATGTACTGTAAACTTTGATCGGTGTGCCTCTTCTAAAATTTCTTTTCTAAGCCCTTCATCCTTTGGCACAACCACCCGATTTCGAAATCTCAATATTCCATCCGATCCCAAATTGAAATCCGTCTGGTCTCCCATCTTAACTTTCTCCACCAACTTTTGCACTTCAGGGTCCTTTTCCTGAGATTCCTTAATACGTTCCAATAAAGTGGAGGTTATCACAATATTCCCCAAAATTACTTTCCTTGGTTCTAATCGAGGATTCCAATAGCTAACTTCCTCCAACAACTGAAATTCCTTAACTATCAATCCAGCCATTTGTACCTGACGGCTCAAAGCATCGGCCACTACATTGGCCTTTCCAGGGTGGTACTTAATCGTACAATCATAATCTTCCAGAAATTCCATCCATCTACGTTGCCTCAAGTTCAGCTCCTTCTGAGAAAACAAATACTTAAGGCTTTTGTGATCTGTAAAAACCTCAAATGTTACTCCGTACAAATAGTGTCTCCATTTCTTCAAAACAAAGACCACAGCCGCTAATTCCAAATCATGGGTCGGATAATTTCCTTCATGCGGTTTTAATTTTCTAGAGGCATAAGCTATCACTTTATCATTTTGCATCAAAACACATCCCAAACCTTCCTTAGAAGCATCTGTGTAAACCACAAAACTATCCTGTCCATTAGGTAGAGCTAGAACAGGCGCTCTAGTCAACCGTCTTTTCAACTCCTAAAAACTTCCTTCACACTTAGGACTCCAAATAAATTTTCCATTTTTCTTGGTCAACTCAGTCATAGGCCCAGCAATTTTCGAAAAATCCTGGATGAATCTCCAGTAATACCCTGCCAATCCTATAAAACTCCGAACTTCCATTGGGTTTTCCGGTCGTTTCCATTTCGAAACAGCTTCAACTTTAGCTGGATCCACTTTAATCCCATCCTGAGAAATTATATGCCCAAGGAAAATCACTTCTTTTAGCCAGAATTCACACTTGCTAAACTTAGCATATAACTGATGTTCCCTCAAGATTTGTAAAACAATTCTCAAATGTTTCTCATGATCCTTCATATTCTTAGAATACACCAAAATATTATCAATGAAGATCACCACAAATTGATCCAAGTAAGCCTTAAAAACCCTATGCATTAAATCCATGAAAGCGGCAGGTGCATTGGTTAACCCAAAAGGCATCACCGCAAACTCGAAGTGCCCATACCTCGAGTTAAAAGCAGTCTTAGGTATGTCCTTCTCCAAAATCCTCAATTGATAGTAACCTTGCCTTAGATCCAACTTTGAAAACACTACCGCCCCTTGCAATTGGTCAAACAGTTCATCAATGTGGGGTAGTGGGTATTTATTCTTAATCGTAACATCATTTAATCCTCGATAATCTATACATAACCTCAAACTCCCATCTTTCTTCTTTACAAACAAAACTGGGGCTCCCCACGGGGAATCACTCTCTCGTATAAAACCCCGTTCCAACAAATCCTGTAATTGTAACTTCAACTCCTTCAACTCAGCTGGAGCCATCCTATATGGTGTCCTTGAGATAGGTGCTGTTTCCGGAGTCACATCAATTTTAAAAGCTATTTCCCGTTCCGGGGGTAGGGACTCCAATTCTTCAGGAAAAACATCGGAAAATTCTTTCACTACCGGTGTGTCCTCCAGATTCACCTTATCGCTAGGGGTATTAATAAGAAAAGCCAAATATCCTTGAGCTCCCTTTTTTAACAATTTTCTAGCCCGAATTCCCGAAATAAGTGCAGACGAGGCTAACTTACCCCTTACATCCAGTTTCAGGGTTGCCTCCCCTGGAATACACAATTCTACAATTTTCGTCCTACAATTTAACTGAGCATTGTATCGGGCTAACCAATCCATCCCTAGGATCACATCATATCCTTTAATTGCTAGGCCTATCAAATCGGCCAGCAATTTTCTTTCCTTCACGCAGATTTCACTATTCTTGTATACCAGATTAGCAATTAGACTTTTACCCCCAGTGGGTGTTTTAACCTCCAAATCATATGATAACTTAATTGGCTTCAAGTCTATTCCACTCATGAAATCAGGGTTTACAAAAGAGTGCGCTGCACCTGGATCAATTAAAACCCTAGCTAGGCGGTGAAAGATTGGAATTGTACATTCAACCACCTCGGTCGCCTCTGGAACTTGTGGATAGTCCAATGCGTAGACCCTAGCTGGTACTTTCGGTCGACTCCCTCCGGCACTGGTCTGCTTAGAGGTCGATTTTTCAGGCCTCTGCAGGCTTTCCCCTGTCTTCGACGATTTCGGACAATTTGCGATTTGATGCTTAGTGCTCCCACACAGTAAGCATTTTCCCAACTTTCTCCAGCAGTCATTCTCAGAGTGGTTGGATTTACCACAATACCCACATGTAACTTGAGGGGTCACAGTCGATCCAACAGATGGTGCCCCCCTAACTTGAGTCGTCCCGCTACGACCTCCCTTAGATAGAGCTCCCCTAGAAGCTCCAGCAGTTCTCGTTCCTCCTTCCCCTCTTCCCTTTTTAGAAGGGTGTACAAACTTACTGGTCTGCCCAGTAGTGCGACTAGGAAAATTCCTTTTTCTGTTGTGAAAATCCCTCACTTGAGATCTTGCACTCTCAACCCTTTGCGCTTTCTCTAAAGCCTCAGTAAAAGCAGAGATTTGGGCTGCAGCCAAGCCCTCCTGAAGTTCCACATTAAGTCCCTGTACGAACCTTCTAATTCTCCTCCGTTCATTGGCTACTAACTCAGGAGCATATTTGGAAAGTTCAGTGAACTTCCCTTCATACTCTGCTACAGTAAGGGTTCCTTGTTTCAACTTAATAAATTCGTCCTCCCTTTTTTCTTGGATTAAGGGCGGAAGAAACTTTTCATTAAACTCCTTTGTGAAATTCTCCCAAGTCCAAGGGGTTTGAGCCCTTTCCCATTTTCCTTTTATCAAATCCCACCAAGCACGGGCTACTCCCTCAAATTGGAAAGCAGCAAAGTTCACTCGCCTATCCTCAGTGTAGTCTAGGGCGGCGAATATATTGGTCATCCTTTCTAACCAATTCTCTGCTATTTCGGGGTCAGGTTCACCCATAAACTTAGGCGGGTTAAACTTTAAGAATCTCTCCAGGGCTCTATCCTCTCCCCTATCCTGGCCCCCAGGTTGGTTAAATGGTCCAGGACCCTGTCTCTCCGCTAGACGTTCTAGGATATCAGTCATCCTATTGATGGCAGTAGCCACCTGGTTACCCTCAATGTTCTCCTGTCCCTGGGTCGGTCCAGTTGCCGATCCTTGGTCATCCCCCTGAGGTTGGGCCTGTCTAGACGCTCGCCCACGGCCTCGACCACTCCTTAATCCTTCCATTAGTCTAAATGTGCCTAGTGCAAGAAATAGATTAATTTAAGCAGAAAAGGAGAAATATATCAAAATTAGAACCAACCAAGAAAGCATTAAAATTAACAATAATTTACATTCATAAGCATGTCAAGTTCGTACAATTAGCAAGTTAGGGACAATTCACAAAAATATAGCACACAGGTGCTCAAAAGTATACTTTTAGTCACAGAAGACTAAAGTAAGAGCAAGTGCCCAAAAGTAGGCCACACAAGCATGCAAAATACAATGGCCTCAGCACTCGCGTCACCCTAACTAGTCCTAACTGTACCGGTCAAAAGTCAAAAGAGGTCAACAACTAAGATCCTAGTCCACAGCGGGGCTATCAGGAGGAACCTCCTCCTCCGGATCCTCCTCCTCACCGTCAGGAATCACCTCAGCAGCGTCCTCAACCAATCTAGTGGCATCAGCCGGGATCTCGAAAGCCCGAGTACGGACATCCCATCCTAGCCTAGTGAGTCGAGCCCTAGTATCCCGAAACTCCTTATTAACCACTGCAGATGTGGCTACCTCACCCTCCAGCACCTCCTCGAGCTCGGCAATCCGCTCACCCTGAGCGCCAACCATCTGCCTAAGCTCGTCTAGCTCAGCCTGTAAATCGCGGTTGGCATCCACCAACTGACGACGCTCGTCGTCCAGAGCAAGCACTATATGGTTCGGGTAGGCGAAAGTCAACCTACACGAACATCGAGGGTATCTATCATACGGTGAGTAGCGTACTCGAGTTCCTCCCGCTAGAGCTCGGTAGAAGATAGTCCTAAGAGGCTCGTAATGACCATTCGCATTGCCATTCCCATTAGCTGCCGGGGCTCCATTTCCGTCATCCATCCCTGCAAAATAATAATAATAATATTTTTTAGGTTAGAAACTTAAATCACTACTCAGTTCCAATATCCTGCAATGCATGCCTAACTTAATTGTTGGTTCATCCCAATCGTCACTTGAGATAGGACTAACTTAGTTGCTAGCTCGCCTCAAGCATCACTTAGGGTAGGATTAAGTCATCCCATATCGAGTCTTAAAGGTAGAGTATCTAATATGTCTCCCATATAGACCTCTAACCTAGTGCTCTGATACCAATTGTGACGCCCCACATCTCCCTAAGGCGGACCAAAGGGTATCCGCGGACGCCTGACCAGCTCTTGCCAGGACTCAAGCAATTTCATTCAATTTAAATCCGAACTAAACACATCGAAGAGAACAACATGAATACAAAAAATGCGGAAGCGTTCAAGCATAAAATCATCCATTACTCCACCCAAGAATAGGGCGTTCAAGATACAACTTAAATCCAAAATATACGTCAGGCCCAAAAGTTACACTTCAATTCCACAAGTACAATCCCCACAAAGGACATAGCCACTAACAATAGAAAACCTCAAAACAAAAGTACAGCGAAGGGTTTTCTCCAAACTTCTCCGAGATTCGGTCCTGTTAAGGAAAACAAACTATAGGGTGAGCAAAACGCTCGTGAGGCCAAGAACACACATGCAAGCACTTTGTTCAAATAGCAATCCCAAATTTAATAAATAAAACCATGTCCCTTCAATAATCAATCATTCGAACAGGAAAAGTAATCAGAAATAATTCAAGGATATAGTAGCTCTCAGGAGCTAAGTTCCACTCGATCTGCCGATGTCATTCGTATACCTTCCCGCGTTGACCCTCCTGTCAACCGGGTCGGTATTTCCATTACCGTAGATCACCACTTACTTCCCTCCATCCACCGTACACCTCAAGGGCCCACAAGTCATTTATAAGGCGATACTCCACGAGTATGCCAAGCAAGACCTCTCATTAGGTCGAGCTTATATATATCTCATGGCTCGCCCAAGTCCCCGACCAAGCCCATTGCCGGCTCGAGTCTAAGGTTGGCCTATGAGTTTGGGCGTCCCCCATTCATTTGAAAGTCGAGGAGGTTCACTCCAACGACATATGTAATCATAACATAACATTGCTTTTCATTCATTCATTCAATACATTTCATTCATTCAATACACTTCAATCATTCATTTGAAATTAGAACGAGTGCGATAAAGTACGCACCCGCCCTTATTTTTTTAAAATTCCCAACAATTACCACAATTAAGCAAGTATCAAGAATTCACACACTTGACACTCACTGAGCAATTCAATAGGGATTATTCTTTGGAGATTCAAGTATCCACTGTAAGATCCTCTTGGAGGTCTCCTTGTGCGCCTGGCAATTAATAGTGGATAATCACTCAATAATCCAATTATCAAGGAAGATTGTACACTAGTACAATCTTAAGATTATTTCATAAAAGGAACCTCAATTACTCGTAAATCGAGGTTCAACTTGCGTTTTATTAAGTATAATATTAATTGAGGGTTTATCATGAAAATCGTGAGCAAAACGTTTAACAATATCAAAAAAATAAAGAGTTCTTGAAAAACTCTATTTCTTTGAAATTGGAAAATTTTCAGTTTTATTATGAATTTTTGAAAAATCGTAACTCGCTCGGCATAAGTCGAGAATTGGAAAACTTTATACCGTTGGAAACCTCTTAGAAAGTACTATAAGTTCCTAGAAGACACCTTTCCATGAATCGAAGTGGAAAGTGTTCAAAAATGAGCTTGAAGATGCAGGATTGGTTTACAAGGCAGAATTAAGTTGGATTTCGGCCAACTTTGAAAATTCGGCACGATTCACACGTTGCAAACCAGCCTCTGAAATTTGTTACTCAAGTAGTGTTGCAAGTGAGGTTTATAACAAAACAAGCGGATCAAGAATCGGAGTTTCGAGTACCGAGATACGGTAGCTCAAAGTTGGGAAAATTCAAGACTGGAGAAGAATTTCCAGATTTGAACCTCCAACACTAGAAATTTAATTAGGTATCGAAACGAACTTGGATTGGTACCAAAATTGGCAGTATTTTACTCCCATATGAAAGGTACCGCTCTATCAAATTTCATGGAAAAATACCTTCGGAAAGATAGTTAATTAGTCAACCAAAGTTCAGGAAAAATTCTAAGGCAATCTGCCTTTTGACTTTCATTTCCCAATTTCAAATCGTTTAACCAAGAAAACTATCCAACCATGGTTCATTTGTGAAATAAAGGTCTAAGATACATCCATGATACCTTTGGTAAGTGATGAGCATCAAGAACTTCAATTAATAAAATCATTCCCAAGTTTTACCCCAAATCAGTCCAAATACTACGTTTTTCCAAAACAGGGCAGTCCTCTTGTTTTAGTCACAACTCAATCAATTTAACTCAGAATGAGGCATGGTTTATGGAGTTAGAAAATACATTCATAGGACTAAAAGTTCACAGAAGGAAATGTTCTGAAATTCGGCAAGCAACAAGCTCAAAATTGAGCCTCAAGTTGCTGCCTCTACAAGCCATTCCAGCAAATCCGAGAGACAGGACAGCTAACTTAAAACGTTTGGTTCGGATCACTCACAAAGAATGAGAATGTACATTTTATCTCAAATTAAATCCAGGAATGTCTAGTTTCAAAGGCCACCAACGGCACTTGATTTCGACACCCGAGGACAGAGTTATTGTCAAAATGCTACCGCTGGACAGAGCTACCCGAAAATAATTTTCCAGTTTGCCTAGTTCACGAATAAATTCTTTTGTCCATCCAAATGTTAATGTTTTCCAACGAAAGTTTTTACACATATAATATAACATATAAACATCAGGTTCATGCCAATAAATCACCAAAAATGGGCCTTATCATGGCCGAACAAAACAGGGGCAGTTTCGAAAATTTCTTGTCATGACCTCTACTTTGAGTTTCCAACAATAATACTCAATGAATCCATCATTATAACCATTAAACTACCATTAAATCCAACATTAATCCTCTAATCAGTAACAACAACCCAAGTGTGGGAATACAAAGAGCCCACTTTCACATTTTACAACCATATCAAGCTAACCAAATGCAAGCATGAACTTAACAAGGTAAGATAGCTTCCAAACTTCAAGTTTCCAAGAGTGGATCATCACTTACTTTGGTTTGATGTTCAAGCAGAATTTTCAGCCCTCTTTTACCCCAGAAAAACCGTGATTTTCAGCCCTTGTTTGCAGCTCAAAATGATCCTCAAGTATTAAGCTAAGTGTGGTGCAAGTTTGGTTGAATTTGGAGATGATTTGGGGTGGTTTGAGTGAGATTTGTGAGGTGAAATTTTGAAGCAATGGAGTTAGAGAGAGGGGAGGGCTGGTCGGCAATGAGGAGAGGGAAGAGAGAGTGTGGTTTGATCCAAGTTAGCTTCCAAGAGAAGGTGAAATGAGTGGTGTAAATTCACCCAAAAGTCAACTCTCATTAGGGGCCGTTTGGTGCGATTACGGCTCGATTTTCTCGCGCGTTTGGTTCACTAGTGCACTAAACCTCCAATGCGTATATATTCATGTAAATATTCTTCACTCTTAATTGTCCCGAAATAAGGGTCTAAAGTCCCTCAAATAAAGTCGCGCGTGTTAAAACGCGTACCGTCAATTTTAACGCTATAACGCGAAACTTCCGAGAAATTCTTATAACGATTGCACTATTAATTATCACTTGAGTATTTATTCATAAGATTACCTATTTTAGGACCATAGTACAAGTCTCCAATATTCCAAGCTTATTGTTCTACCACGCGGATAAAATCTCCAAGTACTATTCACTATTTTTACTAAACGCGCTCCAGGAAATTAATTTTCGAAACGAATCATTTTAAAAATATAACGAAGTTATATTACCATGTATTTAGGTCTAATAAGACTAGAAAATATTCCTTGGAAATAAAATCCAATTAAATAATTTATTAAGCCATAAATTAGGCATAAAATAATAGTTTTTGCGAGTCCTCACAATAAACACATTCATTAAAAGGATACGGGCTCACAAGGAGCCATATATTCGTTCGTTCATTTGTTCTCCTGTCATTCCCCTTATTCCTCCGGTCATTTAAAAAAATGTATTTTGTAAGTAAAACCCTCGTTCGTTCGTTCATTTCATTCACCCCCTCTTGGACGTTGGCCTGGCTCCACCATGTCACGCCCCATTTTTTAATAAGAAAAATAAAAGACGAGTTTAGGAAAATGGCTTTTGATTCGATTTTTGATTGGAAAATGAATTTTTGATTTAAAAAGAAAATAAAAAATATGGGTCTAAATGGGACTTGAAAATGCGATGATTTGACCTAAAATATAGTTTAAAAGGGGTTTTTTTTTAATGAAAAATGGAGTCGCCACTTGGTATTGAGTTGAGGTGTACCAAGTCACCTAAAAAAAGAATTTTTTTAAAAAAAGTAGAAAACTCTTTTTAAACGACACCAAGTCTACGAAAATCAGAGAAAAAGATTCGGGAGTCACATTTGAAGAAAGGGAAGGCAAGGATAAGAATCCAAGGCACCCTTTCAACCTAGCCAAGGCTAGTTGCGCGATTTAGTCAAAGATTTTCTTATTTTAACCTAAAGATTTATCACATTTGGATGTACTATATGAATGCAAACCCTAGACCTAAGAGGGTATCGGGGGGTCGAAATATCTCTTCAAAGCTCAATTGGTGCCAATCACAATAATTGTGATGCCCAATAAAGACTCTTTGAAGAAGTCACGAATCATGCAAGTCATGAGACTCGAAAGAAAGAAAAAGTAAAGAAAATAATAATATACAAATGTGTATGACCTAAAGGAATGCATCATAATGGGTGCGGGGGACTTACACTCGTGACTTTCAATGTTCCCTTTAATAGAGGGAATACGAGCGTGCTAAGACTAAAAAAGCCAAACTCGTCAATATCCCATATCCAAGGTGTTGCGCCCCACTTTTCGAGGTGTGAAAGTAGTGTGTGGGATATGTATGTGAATGTGTGTGAAAGTGAAAATAAAAGGCCGTGGGATTGTGAAATGCGACGGTTTGGCCAAACAAAGGGTTTTAGATAGAAAAGGAGTCGCCACTTGGTATAGAGTTAGGGTGTACCAAGTCACCTAAAAAGTGATTTTTTGGAAAAGAAAAGTAAACAAACCCTTTTTAAAGAATTTTTAGGTCTACGTAACCAAAGAAAGGGATCGGGGATCACATTTGATAAGGAAGAAGGCAAAGGCAAAGCCTAAGGCTCTCCCTTATGCTAGCCAAAGCTAGTTGCGTGACTTAGCCCTTCTTTTCCTAATTCTTCTACCCAAAATATGTGTTGCATGTTGGATGTGACTAATGGATATGAAAAAAATGCAATCCTAAATCTAAAATGTCTCTTATGAGACTTTTTGGTCCCAATCACATGAGTTGTGATGGCCAATAAGGAAAACTCTCATAGAGGTCACAGGTAATGCAAATGAAGACCCAAATATGAGTGCAAGTGTGAAAATGTAAGAAGAATGCAAAATAAAATAAAAATAAAAATACAAATGTAAGTGCATGTGTGCCAGTTGAGCAAATAAAGGTGTTTGTGTGCAAATGGATGAAAATATGGTATAATAGTAGTAAATGCATATAAGTGCAACTAAGTGCAATTTGTGGGGTAGAAAATAAATAAGTGATAGTGAAAGAAAAAAAATGTGCAAACATGGCATGTGGATTGAGAAAAAATATAAGTAGTGAGAGAATGTGGATAAAGAAAGTGAGGAAGTGATATGATAAAATGAGAGTGTATGAACCTAGAGGAATGCATCAAGTCGGGTACGGGAATGACTCCTAATTTCATGATTTTAATTTTCCCTTTGATTAGAAGGAAGAACTAGCGTGCTAAGGCTATTTTGTAGCCACACTCGCTCGCTTCCCTTACCGAAAGAGGACTCTCAAGCAAATGTACCCTATAACTAGCATGAAGATGCAAAAACCTAAGATGAAAGGGAAAGGGTTGGAGGGGCATGCCAAATGATAGAAAACTAAGAAAAATGCATGAAATGTAGTGAGACATGCAAGTATGTACTAACGAGAGGGGACAACCTATTGGATCTAGCATTGGACTAGCCCTTTTCTAAAATTCTCTCACAAGCATTGGACTTGCGAGAGCTCGAGGGGAGAGACCATGGCCAGCGTTGGACTAGCCACGGTGACGCATTCATCCATCACATTCATCTATGACTATAGAAAGCAAGTAGACATGTCAATCACCTATAAACACGTAGCACATAACACTTAGCATGCTCGACTAAATGCAAGAGCCTAATAAAGCAAATTAACACGTAGCAACAAAAGCAAACAATCAAGCTAATGAACCTATTACATTTGCTAGCTAAAACAAATGGGGAAGGGGAAAAGTGGATAAAAATGCTCTCCAAGCCCTATCTATTACAAGCCAAGAGGTGTACACATACCCCATAAAAGAATAACTTAATAAAAGCAAAAGTAAAAGAAATAAATGAAGGGAATTAAGGAAAGGCAAGGAAAGCAAAGTAAACATGCAATTTTCACTTAGCACGTTGGATCACATAGAGGAGAGACAAAAAAGGATAAAAGAAGTTATACCTCCCCGTTTGTGATGTTAGTAAAGTGAACAAGACTTAACTTGGACTAGAATCACCAAAGAAAGAGATAACTTGGGCTAACCATCAAAGAAAGAGATAACTTGGGCTAAAACCATCAAAGCAAGGGATTAATGCACCAGTTTAAAGATAAGTAGAATAAAAGGCAAAAAGGAAACTCAGAACACCGGAGAAACTTCAAAAGGGGTATTAACAAACCTCCCAAATTCTTCCCTAATTGCGACTTAAATGTAGTCAAACAATGCATAATTTCCAAGAAAGTAAGATTATTGATCAAATTTCTAAAATAGAAAAACTACCAAGGACCCAATTGCAAATATTAACCAATCATTCAAGCCCAATTAAAACATTTTGGGAACTCTAAAGGTTCAAGAGCGAAGAAAGGGCCAAGTGGTGGTTCAAATTGCAATTATTCTAGGACCTAATCGCAAGAAAATAGAACATAGTTGGGCCTTTGTAGCATAAGGGGAAACATGTGAGGTTGAAATGTAATTTTCTTTTGTTTTCCATGCATGCACACGAAGCTGTCTTCCTTATTTAGACAATGTTTCTGCAATTCAGCACTTCACAAAACCAGCTTTCAAACACAATCAAATCCAGACAAAACTACCACACAATCCTCTCACTTTTGCATCATGAAACTTGCAGATTTGAACACCAAAAGTTGGACGATAGACATGCAAGTTTTGACAGCTCAAGCAACTTCATACAAAGCTTACGAAACATTTCTGCAACAATAAGAGATCTTCGGAAGCCAGCCGAAGCTTTGGGAACTTCAGCAGCCTTATGTTTCTCATACAATTTTAGCATACCAAGGAAATGATTTAATGCAGTTCCCAATTCGTCCAAAGCCAGAAATGAGAGAATATGAGGCAAAGGAAAGGGAAAGGCACCCAACAGACACTCTCGGACACAAAACGCAGAAAGGTAACGTGAAACTGGCTGCTCAAATATGCAAAAATCAAAACCAAAAATTCCAACCCATTTCCAAACCAACAAAAATCATGTTATCTAAGCCTTTCATTGCTAAAACCCATCATCAAACCACCACCTAATCCTCTTCCAAGCAAACCAGGTGACGAAACCCACCTGGTTGTCATGGTTGCGGAAAAAAAAATAGCAAAACATAAGAATGAAGGCAGCTTTCTTTCACTTCCTGGGTTTCTTTCTTTTCCAGGTTTCCAAGCAAGAGAGAAACAGAATACTTCCTTTTGTGTACACCAAATATCAAACTTTATTCCAGTGATCAAAACAAAGCAAATCAAACATCCAAACATGCTAAAATATTACAATAGGAACCTGCAATTCTCCTGGTGCAAAACCCATGACATGAAAGATGGGAAAAACATTCGCATGGTTGATTGAAAACAACTTCAGATCAAATTCACTTGTAGGTTTTTACTCGGAAAATTCACAATATAAAACCATAGTTCCAGTTCCTTCCCCCCCCCTGACAGATTCACAAACAAGACATCGATTGCGGAAGGCAAACAGAAGCAGGCATCGCAGCAAAGTTTCAACATTTCTAACGTGATTCTTGTAATCTATGTACAGAAAAAAAAAATGAAAGGCATTACCTTTAACCTTCTAAAAGGCAGATCGAAGCGTGAGACGATCGGAAGAACAAGTTCCTGCCAAGCCAACGCCGACCTTCACCTTTCTTATCCCGCTGCTATCCTGTGTTTTGCTTGGCCTTTCTGCAACTTTCTCCCTCTCTTTTCCACTCAATCTCCAGTTTTTCTTTTTCCTCTGATGTTTTCTATCTCTCCGATCCTCTCCCTCTAAACCTCGCCGTCCTCCTCGATTCTACTCTCAGCCGTTGACTAGTTTTCTGGTCCTTGCTCTCTCTCACAAAACCCTCGCTCTCTCTCCCTTTTTCTCTCCTAGCTGCCTTTCTTTTCTGGTTTCTTTCTTTGCTCAACCTCACGACCTCAGTCCTGTGAGGACTCGCAAATTCCTTACATATTTCTCAAAAAAAAAAATTCCCTTCTATTTGAAAATTATTTGGTAATTATTATTTCATGTTATCCATGGTTCAATCACCCTAGAAAAGTGCCAATGACCATAGGAAATTAGGGTTTTCCTATTCGTTTTCAATTCAAGGTGAAATTGGATTTTTCGTGTAACCGCAGTATAATTATCCGGTACCGAGTAAGGATCAAATTTGGTACTTAAGAGTGACTTTTAAGTGAGAAATAATATGTGAATAGAAGCAATGATAAAAAGTTAGTGAATTGGAAGTAAAAACTCTAGTACGTGCGATTTAAGAGAAAACGCGTCACACCGACGTGTACCGTGCACTACCGATTGAACCACCACTTGACCACCACTTTCTTGCCATACAAGTTTATTACTAATGGAGCAAAATATCTCCTCTCTCATGATGACCTCTTGACCAAAATTTGTGGCTAAAATGCAAGGAAAGAAAGAGAAAATTTTGTGGTGGAAATCAAGCCAAGTGTTGCCTAAACTTGTGGTCCAAATTAATCCTAATCTT
Source organism: Coffea canephora (assembly GCA_036785865.1). NCBI lineage: Eukaryota > Viridiplantae > Streptophyta > Magnoliopsida > Gentianales > Rubiaceae > Coffea > Coffea canephora. The sequence goes on from JAZHGG010000061.1 coordinate 72,179, forward strand.
CTTGCTTTCTTATCTTACAAACTTAGCTCATCCTTCTTCATTTTTTCTTCTCCTTGGCCGAAATAAGAGAGAGAGAGAGAGAGAGACAAAGAGAGTTCATCTCATTCTCCTTCATTTCTTCTCCAAATCTTGAAAAGTTTCTTCTATTCGCGCAAATCTACTCCGATTAAGTTGTTATCTAGCACAAAGGCTACCTACCGGTGTAATTTTCTTGAGGAACAAAGGCCTTGAACACTTGTTTCTAGTTTCCTTGGAAAGGTATACATGCTAGAACCTTGATTCTCGGATAAAATGCGTGATTAGTTGCTAAATATGTCACATATGGTTGAATTATTGATGTATGTGGTGAAATAGAGGCTTGGATCATGATTTTCCATTTTATTGGAATTTTTACAGTTTTTCTATGATTCTTATAGTGCTTAAAATTTGGGGCTTTGATGTTTAAAGTTTAATATGGGAAGTTAAGATGGTGAAGCAAGCCAAAAATAAAGAAATTAGCATTTGATTTCAAGAATTTCCAGATTTCAGGAACTTGAAAATTCAGTTCTGCCCGTTTCTGTATCACCTAGTTAGAGGCCGAATTTGGCTTGGCATAAAACATAAAAGTTGTAGAGAATGGTATTTTATAGTTTCCCACAAAATTTCACCTCAATCGGAGCAATGTAGCTTGTGAAAAGATGAAAATACCCTCGCTGATCTAGGTTACTTTCCAGAATTCCGCGTGGACAGTTTAGTCTCTTTGGTTGTGTTTGTTCACTATAATCCGTTCAGATTTAGCCAATTGTCAAAACATGAAAGTTTTATTACCCTGTATTAGATTTTCAACACCGCTAAGAACGTCTTAAACGGACCTCGGTAGACTGGGATATGGTCATTTGAATGCAGTGCGGTTAATTAACCGACTAGTTGGATTTTGGATCTGTAAAGTGGGCATTTGACTAGATTGCACTGTAAATCTGACTAAGTCATCTTCATGAGAATTGTATACATTTGTCTTAGCTTTCATATGGCTTTAGAATTACTGGATTTGGAGTTATGTGTGCTGAGATCAGAGTGGATGAATCAAGACTACCACAGTAAACCTCGAACTAGAAAATCTGGGACCATTTTGATAAATTTGACCTAGATACAGGGCAAACTGGACTGAGTGTCCTTCTTCAACATTGTAGCCCTGTGTCTTAGCTTCGAAACGGTTTAAGTTTCATCCCAATCCGATAAGTGTAACTCCGGTTGTGACCGTTATGCATGAACCCGTCAAAACTGTCTTTTGTCAAATTGCATTTCCGCACTTGTTATTACTTTGATTTTTGTTCTTATATTGTCTTGAGCCTATGAAATGGCTATTATGATGAGTTTGTGCTGTACATGACTTTGGGATTGGCTGAAAAAAATCATGAAGCCATAAATGGCTGGAAAATTAGGTAAACACAAAGGGCATGCTGCCCAAATTTTCGCCCGAAAGCTAAGTTCTATTTGAACTTGTATAATACTATGACCGTTTTTCCATCTTAAAAACATGATCCCTCTTCAATTGGAAACTCCAAATGTTTACTTACTCTTACCAAATAAAGAGGAGTAGTTTAGGATTTTCTTGAGTATTTTGTCCTCTCTTTTCATGAATTTCATTAAGACAATTAGTCTATAATATCTACTTGAATATGAGATAAGTTTCAACCATATAAACGATTCCGAAAACGGTATTTCTTAGTCTATCTAGTTGGATTTTGACTTGTCTTTAGTTCAAGTGTTTCCATTAGAAAAATTTATAACCCTTTTGAGTTTGGTTTTACGTGTGGTCTAGGAAACCCTAGTTATTTTGTCCACGGGTCCAAATGTTCTCATTCCACTTTAAAGTCTTTTTATACGTTCTACTCATCATTTGTCGAGTTTCTTTGATTGCACCTAATTGTTAGTGATAAATGAGTGGTAATATTCTTTTCATTTAATTTTAGGTTTTCTCAGTGACTAAAGATAATATCCGGAAGGATATTTTGCACGTTGTTGTGCGTAAATAGGTGAGTGTTCTATGTACCCGTTGTTTTCTGTGACTACCTGATTACTTGACTATCTGTTTACTCGATTTCCAATTTATGTAATTACGTGATATCCGTGAATTACATGCTCCCATGAAATCAACTTGTATTGCTTACGTGTTAAGTGTCCACTTGATTACTTAATTATCATGAATCACATGCTATATGAAGTTGTCCATCATTGTTAGGCGAGTGTGTACTTTACCTCACTCGACCTATTCAATTGATGAATTTTACCCTTTGCCGAATTACTTGGTTACTTGTGCATGTTGTAAGCTCTAAGCTGAACTTGGGCCCCGCCTCGGTTACTGACCTACTCGAGCCAGGACTGGGCTCGGTCGGGTAGGTTGGAACCCTGGACAACCGTCGGTATACTCGAGTATTACCACTGGAGGGATAAGGTGATGGCCAGTCAACCGTGGGGATCCGGAAGTTATAAGGTGCAGAGGACCGACAAAGTTCCACCGGAACACCGTATCCTTCAGTATATGGTTACCGTGTATCATGATAATTGTTCCATGCTAAAATGCCAACATGAAATCATGTGCTATACCTGTGATATGCTCCATACCTGTAATAAGTCCCAACCACTCATGAACTATATATAAGGTTTTCTGGATTAATTGTTATTACATGACTACTGTTCCTTGTTTAATTACTTGTTTATATATATAGAACCTCACTGGGCTTTTTAGCTCATACCATGTCAATTGTTTTCCTTAGCAGGGGAAGGCGAGCAAGGGCGAGAGTTCTGTATAGTCTAGTTGATCTAGTTCTTTGGCCTTGTAATGGTTCTCGCCCTAGTGCTTGGCACGGACTGGTTGTATGAGGAATAAGAACCCTTGTATATTCGATGTTTGTACTTGAATGGTAAACACTTTGAAAACTTCTGGTGTGTAGAAGTTTCTTATCTTTTACTTGAGCATCTATTGTCTATGGATGTATATACATGATACGAGTGAGTGAGTCCTGGCGAGAGTTGGGCAGGCGACCCGCCGATACCCTGGGGTACACCCTAGGGAGAAGTGGGGCCGTCACAAGTCCTCTCTCCAATATCTCAGCCGTCATTTACTTTTCCTCTCCAGCCTTAGCCGTCACGCCTTATGCTCTCCCTCAAACTTTCTCCGTAGCTTTTCTGGTTTCTTTCTCGTCCAAAGCTTTCTCTGCATTTTTTTTTCTACCGCCGCCAACTAAAAAACCTCTTCTCATTCTTGCCGTCTGTTTTTCTTTTATAGGGGGGAACCAGTACCCCTAAATCCTCACCTCAAAGGTGAGGATGAAGGGCTAGTTCCTCCCCAATCTTCAGCCCTCCGATTCATCCAAAAAACCATGATATCATTTTCTACGCTGCTGCATGCGCGGCCCCTTTTTTTTTATAATAGAATAAAAACAAAAATAATATTTTAAATAAAAATCAGATAAATAAGAGGAAAATTCAGGAATAAAAGATAGAAAATAAAATGCCTAACAACAAATTATGTTTGGTTAATGATTTTCTTTTCTTTTTCTTTTTTTTTCTTTTTTCCTTTTTTTCAGTTAAATAGTGAAAAGGAAAATAAAACATATTTTTAAGAATAATTTTTCTCTTTTGGCAAATCTTATGCTAAAAACAATCTTGTAATAAAATAAATAGTTAAACGATTGAAAACGAATACAAAATAAAACTAAGATAAAACTAATAATAATAGACCATAATAATCTAAAAAAAATACCAAAAGTCCAAAACTTAAAAGCATGAAATTAGGATAAAAATAAATAAAATAAAATAAAAATAAAATAGATAGAGAATACTTAAAAATTTGGTGTCTACAGTTTGCCCCTCTTTGTCTGGGTTTTGGAAAAATCTGAGACAAAGAAGTAGACACCAAATACTTACCTGTGTTGTTTGACCGCAAAATGATTCCAACGAACAGGAATTTAAAAGGAAACGGGACTGATCCGAACAGGAATTAAAAATGGGACTATCCCGAACAGGGAATTTAAAACAGGACTGATCCGAACAGGAATTTAAAACGGGACTGACCCGAAGAGGAATTTAAACGGGACTGACCCGAACAGGAATTTAAAACAGGACTGACTCGAACAAGGAATTTAAAACGGGACTGACCCGAACAGGAATTTAAAACGGGACTGATCCGAACAGGAATTTAAAACGGGACTGACGCAAACAGAAATTTAAAACGGGACTGGCCCGAACAGAAATTTAAAACGGGACTGACCCGAACAGAAATTTAAAACGGGGCTGACCCGAACAGGAATTTAAAACGGGTCTTCACTGTAACGCTCCGAAAGAATAAGTGTGAGAACCCGAAAATTTTTATATATTTTCGAGACATTATTTTGTTGAAAAAAAAACCCTAGTTTACTTGTGACTAACCGGGTTACTTAAATCTCTCATTTTGAATCGAAACCCTAATTGTAATCACTTGAATTGTAAAATCCCGCACATTTTCTTAAAATTCCTTTTATTTGGAAATTACTATTTATTGAAGCCCTACTACCCAATTATTCCACAATAAGTGTAAATAAACCTAGAAAGTAGGGTTTCACTCTTCGGTTTCAAGATTGGAGCAAAATTAGGGTTTTTGCGATTTTCGCCGGATGAATTTTCGGTACGGAATAAGGATCAAATTTGGTGATTAAAAGTGGCTTTTAAGTGAGAAATAATATGTGATTAGGAGCAATGATATAAGGTTAGTGAATAGGAAATAAAAACCCTAGTACGTGTGTTTTTAAGAAGAACGGCGCGAACCGACGGGTCCCGCGCACTACCGATTGAACGCACCACTTGACCACCACTTTCTTACCATACAAGCTTATTGATATTTGAGCAAAATATCTTCTTAATTCTCAGCTAGGTTGACCAAAATTTGAGGCTAGAAAATGCAAGAAAGAAAGAGAAAAAAATGGAAGGTGGTGGTGGCGACAAGTGTCGCCACCTAAGGGTTTCTTGACCAAGATAGGGTCATCCTTTTTATCCCCAATTTTTGCCCTAATAGCTTCATTATTTCTGCTTCATAGCCGAGCAAGAGAGAGAGAAAAGACAAAAAGAGATCATCTTGTTCTCCTTCATTTCTTCTCCAAATCTTGAAAAATTTCTTCTATTCGCTCAAATCTACTCCGATTAAGTTGTTATCTAGCACAAAGGCTACCTACCGGTGTAATTTTCTTGAGGAACAAAGGCCTTGAACACTTGTTTCTAGTCTCCTTGGAAAGGTATACATGCTGGAACCTTGACTCTCTGATTAAATTCACGATTAGTTGCTAAATATGTCACATATGGTTGAATTATTGAGGTATGTGGTGAAATAGAGGCTTGGGTCATGATTTTCCATTTTATTGGAATTTTTTTCAGCTTTCCTATGATTCTTCTAGTGCTTAAAATTTGGGGCTTTCATGGTTATAAGTTGATATGGGAAGTTAAGGTAGTGACGTAGGCAAAAAAATAAGGAAATTAGCATTTGATTGCAAGAATTCCAGATTTCAGAAACTTGAATTTTCAGTTCTGTCCGGTTTTGTTGCCTCATGTTAGAGGCTGAATTGGCCTTAGGTTAAAACATGAAAGTTGTAGAGAATGGTATTTTATAGGTGTCTAAAAACTTTCAGCCCAATCGGAGCTATGTAGACTGTGAAAAGATGAAAATACCCTCGCTGATCTAGGTCACCTTCCAGAATTCCGCGTGGACAGTTTAGTCTTGTTGGTTGTGTTTATTCACTATAATCCATTCGTATTTAACCTTTTTCCAAAACATAAAAGTTTTAGTTCCCTGTTTTAGCTTTGAAACGCCGCCAAGAACGTCTTAAAAGGACCTCGGTAGACTGAGATATGGTCACTTGAATGCAGTACGGTTGATTAGCCGAATAGTTGAAACCAGGTTATGTGAGTTGAGAATTTGATCAGGTTACTGTGAAAATTTGACTAAGTGATCTTCATAAAAGTTGTAGGCCTTCATCTTAGCTTCGAATTGGTATAAGTTCCACTTCAATTCGATAAGCGTAGCCTCGGATGTGCCTGTTCCGGAAAAACCCGTCAAATCTGTGTTGTATAAGCTTTGTTTCCGCACTTGATTTTAGCTTAAATTTTGTTCCTGCATTGTTTTGAGCCTATGGAATGGCTATTGAACTGAAATTATGTTATAGGTGACTTTGGGTTGGATTGAGTAAGGAATGAAGCCTAAATGGCTGGAAAATAGGAAAATACAAAGGACATGCTGCCCAAATTTATGCTCGAGGACTAGAAAAATACACTTGCGACTTGGGTAAAGTTGATATGAGTATTACTTGAATCACCCAGGGCTTTGGCTATCTTGGTTCGAGGGTTATACATTAAAGCCTAGCCGAACTTGTACCCTTGAGGAAAAGACATAATGACCAATGTAAACTCGTTTTCCTTGCACTATCGACTCAAATGTTATTTCCAAGTAGTTTCCAAGAGCTTAAGATTCGCTTCAAGTGGATAAGTGTAGCTTTACTTGTGATTAAAATGCCAAAAAGGTGACAGGAACTTGCTGGTTTTAGACTTTCTTTTGCTTGACATGATCATTGTAATCTAGGACTTGGACTTGAGCATGGCAATGAGGTATGATGGATAGTTCCTGCACTGTGGTTGGTGAGTGATCTCTCAACTACTTCCCAAAAATTACTTTTGAAATAATTCTTGCATTGATTACACGAGTGCATATCATTGTGTATGTGTGTGTGTCATGACATCATTTACATGCATTATTGTAAAGCTTATTTGATTTCTGGATTTCATTGTTCACTCACTGAGTTTCTAGCTCACCCCAAATGTTTTCTTATCCCCACAAGGATCGAGGCAAAGGAAGTACTTGTATTACATTATTTGTGTAACTGGATGGCATATATCTTGTACAGTTTAGATTGGGATTTATTTTGTGTAATAGTTGGGCTAGTGTGACTGTATGGAATTAAAGTGGATGTAGGTGTACATTCCACGCTTAGAATTAGTTTCCGCTTCACTTATGATATGTAATTCTTGGAAAATTTGGTATAATATTTGAGATTTATATTGTAGTCTAATTGAGATTACAGTGAGTGAGTGAGTCCTGGCGAGAGCTGGGCAGGCGGTCCGCCGAACCCTCTGGTTTGCCCTAGGGGGAGGTGGGGTCGTCACATTCACTGGGAAGGTTTAAACAATGAATTGAGTTTTTACCTGGGAGTAGTTCAAACTTTTGTACCAAGAGGGAGATTTGATCTCTGTAGCTGAAGCGATAGCTGATGTTGTTTCTTATGATCAAGCTTTGCCAATAACATTATCACTTCGTCTTTGCCTACTGGGGAGCTTTTTCTGACATCGATTTAGGTGCGAAAAAGAGAGTGGTTGTTTTCGTTTGTAAATGCAACGTTCCTGTAAGAAAAGAAGAAATAATGGACTTGCCACCATCATTTGATCCGGTTTGCCTTGAGAATCGTGTAAACATGAGTCTTGTGATGCTTTTGCCTCTGTTCTGCGGCGTCTGGCATAGTCGAACTTGTAATTTTGAAACCTTTCAATTCTTGAGACTGATAAAGTACGTATTTACCACGTCACCAAATCTATGTAGCAGCTTTGTTGCATTTTACTCACTTTAATAGATGATTGAATCCCCTATCCTTGCACAAACCTTAGGGTTTATCATCCATTCGAATCCAATGGTGAAAGAATGATGCATGAAAATTTTGCCATATAAAAATCAATGATATATGCAAGAGGATTTCCTATGTCAGGCAAAGATGAGCATGCAAAAGAATGCAAACAACCACAAGCAGTCGAACGCAAATAATCGAGAGAAATCAAGAGGTTTATAAAGATACATTTTGCAAAAGAATATTTGTAAAGAAAGATACAAATTTGGCCAACGAATATCATATTCAACACTTTGGATATATTTGCTTCGGAATTCGATTCTGGCAGAAGTATCACAAACATGAGGAAAAGTCTAAATGAACCAGGTCACCAGCTGTTCCTTCTCGTGCTCGTCTGTTGAGAAAACCTGCCTTGGCGCCCTTTCGGGTTTTCACCAAGGTTGCCCCCACCCCTTTTTTCCCTTTTTTTTTCTTTTTTTTCTTTTTTTCTTTTCCTTTTTTCTTTTTTTTTTCGAGGCGCCCTTTCGGATTTTCACCTAAAAAATAATGAAATATCTCGACCATGATCGACTCAGAAATATGCGTTAAAGATTTCTGGTGTCGCGCCCCATTTTTTGATAAATAAATAAATTAAATGGTTTTAAAAAAAATGTATTTTGTGATTGGAAAATGAATTGTGATTTAAAAGAAAGATGGGTCTAAATGGGACTTTTGAAAATGCGACGATTTGACCCAAGAAAAATAGTTCAAAAAGGGTTTTTTATATGAAAAATGGAGTCGCCACTTGGTATAGAGTTAGGGTGTACCAAGTCACCCAAAAAGTGAATTTTTAAGGAAAAAAGTAAGAAACCCTTTTGAACGACTCCTAGTCCACGCAAACAAAGAAAAAGGTTCGGGAGTCACATTTGACGAAGGGGAAGGCAAGGATAAAAATCCAAGGCACCCCTTTCGACCTAGCCAAGGCTAGTTGCGTGATTTAATCAAAGATTTTCTTGTTTTAACCAAAGAATTTATTACATTTGGATGTGCTACATGAATGCAAACCCTAGATCTAGGGGTATTGGGGGAAATTTCCCTTCAAAGGTTAAGTGGTGCCAATCACATTAATTGTGAAGCCCAATAACGATCCTTCGAAGAAGTCACGAATATTGCAAGTGGAATGCTCAAACAAGGAAAGAAAATATGAGAGGTGTGCAAATGAAGGCAAAAGTGCTCGTGTGCAAGTAAAGGGATAAAAAATGCATATGTGCAAATGAGACAAAGTGTTCGTGTGCAAGTGAAGGGATAAAAGGTGTACGTGTGCAAATGGGAGGAAAAAAAAAATGAAAGTGTAATGATAGAGTAGATGCATGAACCTAGGGATTTCATGCATAATGGGTACGGGGAGACCTAAATCGTGACTCAATTTGCCCTTTGATAGAGAGGATACAAGCGTGCTAAGTCTTAGAAAAAGCCACACTCGTCTATATCCCATATTTAAGGGGACACTCAAGCAAAATGAACCCTATAGCTAGTATGGGATGCAAAACCTAAAATGAGAGGAAAAGGGGTTCGAGAATCATGCCAAATGATAAAACTAAGGAAAATGCGTGATATGTGGTGAACAAGCAAATGATGTACTAACGAGGGGAAAACCCTAAGGGTCTAGCGTTGGACTAGCCCATTCTATGAATTCCGACTAGCGTTGGACTAGTGGAAACGTCCATTCATCCATCACATTCATTCAGGCTATGGAAAGCGAGTAGACATGCCAAACACTCATAAACACATAGCACATAACATGTAGCATGCATATCTAGATGCCAAACCTAAGAAAGCGATGGAACATATAGCACATAGACATGCAAGACACATAAGGAAACTAAGGCCCTAACTATTACATTTTTAGGGGAAGAAGGCCTATACAATCTAGGAGGGGGAACGGAATAAAAATAAAAATAATAACCTAGCTATTACAACTTGGCATTCAAGTGCCTTCAAATCACTTGCAAATTAAGGAAAATGAATAAAAAAGAAAGCGAAATAGGCAATTAAACATGAAATGAAAAGCGAATTAAAGCATGCATATTCACACATAACACATAGGAGCACGTAGAGTCAAAATAAAGTAAGACATGAAGGATTAGGGTGTACCTCCCTTGAATTGAAGCTCTAATGGAGTGAAATCAACTTATTTACCCTCCAAAATAATAAAGGAGTCAAGGTGCCAATTTATTTGACAAATAATCACAAAGGATAAAAATAAACATGAATTTGAATCAATTAAATCATGTCAACAACCCACATTTAAGAAGTCAAAAGAAGAAAGGACTTGATTGCAAAAATTAACAAAGTCTTGGGGTCAAAATTAAAGAAAAATAAAGTTCAGGGACCTATTTGCAATTACATTAGGGACCCAATTGAAAGCATTGAAAGTTTGTAGGGCCCTAGTGAAACAAAAGAAAAATCCAGGGACTGATTCGTAAATTTGCTTTCTGGTTTCTTAATGGATCAGGCCATTGGTCCATTTTATTTATTTACTTGGGCCAAAGCCTTCCCCCAGCCCATTCACAACCCAAGCAAAACAGATGGGCTAGTCCACTATTCTCACCCCAAGAAATAAACCAACAAACTGATGGGCTTTAATACTTCAGCCCAGGACAAATCCAAATAAAACAACTAACCCAAATCCAAATAGCCCAAACGAATAGCCAAATCCAAATCCTCTTTTATTTTTACCAAAAACCCAACAAAACTAATAGGTGAACTAAAAATGTTAAAGTCTAATTCCATTCCAAAATCCAGGATTAATTACCTAAAAAGCACATTTGGGGGTAAAAATGATTGATTTTCAGAGATTTCCAGGCCTTAGTGAAATTACTCAAAGATTTGGGGGTCAAACATGATTTGTTAAACATTTTCATGCAAGTTCACGATGCATCTTCTTCTTCTTTGTTGGGTTTCTTTCTGCTGTAATTTCTACTGCAACTTAGCAGCCATCTCCTCAAGATTTTAAGCTCAAGTGCATGATGCCCATATACCCAGATCATCGACAAAGCCAACCCAACATTATGCAATGAATTCCGACAAGACAAATTGCACAACAAATGGACAGATTACAGGCTTTGGAAGAAAAGAAAAACCGCATGAACACTAAAAGAAGCAAGACCCAGGAACAAGAAAGCAAATAAACGCGAGATGAGTTAGGACATCATTTTGGGATGGTACCTGATGAAGACTTTTGTTGAATCGAAATCCAAAACAGGAAACGCACGACGGAGCCGTTTTGGAGCTGATTCGTTGCAGCTTTTGACATGCAATAGGAAGATGGGATCAACGACTTCAGGTCCAAATCGAACGGAAATCTCTCTCCGGATGTCACAGAGTATGTAGAAGTTAACGGCTTGGTGAATGGTGCCCAATCGATGGAGAAAATCTTCACTCAAGAAGGCTGGATTATCAGCCTTTTCCAAGGAAAAAACGCAGCCTGCAGTCTTCTTTCCGCTCTCGTTTCTTGCCGTTCTTCTTTTCCTCTGTTTTTCCTCAAGCTCCCAGACCTCCCTTTTCGTAGCCGAAGCCCCTCTGTCCGCCACCAGCTCTTCTTGTTTTCTCAGTTTCCTCTTGCTCAGCCGAACTCAGTTCTCTCTCTCGGTCTTGTTTTTGTCCAGCCCTCCTAGACCCTCAGCCGTCATTCCCCTCTGTTTTCCCTTCTCTTCTCTCAAACCCCAGCTCTCTCTTTCTCCCTTCTGTTTTTTTCTGTTTTCGGCTCTCCCCTTTTTTTGCCGGCCGTCACTGATTTCCCTCTCTCCCTTTTTCAACCAAAACCTAGATAATACTTCTAGATTCCTCCCCCCTCCAGGTGTCCTAGACACCTGGCCTTTAAAGCCCCAAATTTCATCCCAAGGCCTTCCTGCAATTTCTTTTTGCAAGCTGCGGCAACACGCAGCTTTTGCATGTTGCGTTTTTTTTTTTTTTTTTTTTTTTGAAAAGTAGTAAAAAATGATAATAAAATGAAAATGATAAAATTAAAAAGAAACACAACAAATTAATTGACATTGGCTAGCAATAAATAAGCTAAAACAATAAACGACAAAAAAAAAATGCAATTTTTCATTTTCCTCTTTTCCTTTATTTTTCCTTCTTTTTCCAAGAAAACATTGAACTTAAAATCAAAACAAACAATTAAAGCATATTTTTTAGTGCCTTTTCCATTTTCCAAATTTTATGTTAAAATTCTAAAAAAACGAAATAAAGCTAAAAATGAAATAAAAATGCTATAAAAAATACTAGAAAAATATCCAAATGAAAATTATGGAATAAATAGATATAACTATCAATAAAATAAAAATGGCTCAAAATTTTGGTGTCTACAGTTTGCCCCTCTTTGTCTGAGTTTTGGAAAAACTTGTGACAAAGAAATAGACACCAAATACTTACCTGCTTTATTCGGTGGCGAACGTCACGAACGGTGGACGTTTTAGAAATGGGGACTGACCCCTTTTGACAAAAACTTAAAATGAAATTGACTTAGACGGGAAATTTAAAGCGGGACTGACCCGAACAAGGAATGGAAAACGGGACTGGCCCGAACAATAACTTAAAACGGGACTGACCCGAACAAGAATTGAAAACGGGACTGACCCGGATAGGAATTTAAAACGGGACTGGCCCGAGCAAGGAATTTGAAAACGGGATTGACCCGAACAGGAAAATGCAAATGGGATAGACCCACGGGATAGACCCGAACAGAAATGTAAATGGGATAGACCCAGACAGAAATTTAAATGGGATAGACCCGAACAGAAAAATTAAAATTGGATAGACCCAGACAGAAATTTAAAACGGGACTGTTCCGAACAGAAAAATTAAAATTGGGACTGACTAGAGCGGGAAATTCAAATCATGGGACTAGCCCGAACAAGCTTTAATCGCGGGACTGACCCGAATAAGCTTTGAATCGCGGGACTGACCCGAATAAACTTTGAATCGTGGGACTGACCCGAAAATGCTTTTGATCATGGGACTGACCCGAATAAGATTTTCATCGCGGGACTGACCCGAACAGGTTTTGAATCGCGGGACTGGCCCGAATAAGTTTTGAATCGTGGGACTGGCCCGAATAAGTTTTGAATCGTGGGACTGACCCGAAAATGCTTTTGATCGTGGGACTGACCCGAAAATACTTTTGATTATGGGACTGACCCGAATAAGCTCTTGATCGCGGGACTGACCCGAATAAGCTTTTGATCGTGGGACTGACCCGAAAATGCTTTTGATCGTGGGACTGACCCGAAAATGCTTTTGATCGAGGGACTGACCCGAAAATGCTTTTGATCATGGGACTGACCCGAATAAGCTTTTGATCGTGGGACTGAAAAGCTTTTGATCGTGGGACTGACCCGAAAAAGCTTTTGATCGTGGGACTGACCCGAATAAACTCTTGATCATGGGACTGACCCGAAAATGCTTTTGATCATGGGACTGACCCGAAAATGCTTTGACAATCGGTCAGTGGGATTAAGCCCAAACCTGCCGTGATGAAACTTGATTTGATTTTGATTTTGATTCTTTTCTTTTCTTTTTTTTTCTGATTTTTTTATTTTTCCTGATTTTTTTGGTTCTTTGATTTTTTTTGATTTTTTTGATTGATTTTTTTTTTGATTTTTTTTTTGAAAAACTTCCCAAAATAATTTGCCCCAGTATGATGAATTGATCAGTGGGATTACACCCAAGCCTGCCTTGGTTGCACTGGCGGCACAAATTTCAGACTCAATAGGATGTCGGCGGCACAAAGTCCAGGCCCGATGTGATTTTTGGAGGGTTGGCGGCACGAAGTCTAGGCCCAACTTGATTTTTGGAGGGTTGGCGGCACGAAATCCAGGCCCAACTTGATTTTTGGAAGGTTGGCGGCACGAAGTCCAGGCCCAATGTGATATTTGTGGATGGCCAGTGGGATAAGACGCAGTCCTGCCACCCAATTGGTCAAGAAATTGAATTTGATTTGTCAAGAAACAAGAAATTTGATTTTCCAAGAAACAAGAATTTGAACTTGATTTTTGATTTTTGAATTTTGAATTTTTTCTGATTTTTCGAGAGAATCTTTTTCAAAATAATTTGCCCTCAGTGTAGGGCCCTTTTTCCCTTCTTTCTTTTCTTTCTTCGGCGTCTGCTTTCCACATCACCAGATGCTCCTTCGTCGATTTCAACTATGAATACCTGCACAGGGGCTTACCAAAATATGACATGCACTTGAATTTCATGAAAAGAAACAGTGTGATTGATTTGAAAAATGCATTATTTGATTCTTGGACGAAATCCTCAAATGAACTATAAAAATTTTGCCCCAGTGTGGGCTTATTCTGTGAAATCCCATGAATAAAAATTTGCCCCAGTGTGGGCACAATTTGCGAAATCTTGTAAATGAAAATTTGCCCCATTATGGGCCTATTTTGCAAAATCCCTCAAATGAAAATTTGCCCCAGCGTGGGCTTATTTAATTGCAAAAAATTTGTTTGGATGACACTCCCTTTATTTGAACAATGTAAGAAACTGTGCTTCCTAACAGAAAATTTGATGATGAATCTTTCGAAATAATTCCAAATTACAAAAGATTTCTTTCCCACTTTAGCATAAATGCTTAGGGTAATGGATTACCACTTCTCATCTTTCAGGACCAATCAAGTGGGTGTTATTTTTGATTTTGAGGTGGCTAAGGAAAATGAGAAATCAGGATTTGTCTTGTTTTTGTGCCCCCAATCGTATGTAATCCATTCAATATCACATCTTAGTGAAAGCAAATAGTTTGTCACCCCTATTTCTTAAGAAAATTTAGTCAACATATAAGCTTTAAACTTGTACCAAAATGGGTAGAAGCGATAGCTAAACCTGTGAAAACTGGTTATACCCCCATGATCACGAATGATTGATGGATTTCTTACGAGCATAATCCTCACTTTGGATTGTCATGAAGGAATAAGTCAACGATGGACTTTATTAACTTGTAATGTGGCTTGAAACGATAGCTGAAGGATAAGTCTTTCAAGGACATTGCACCGAAGATCGCATTTTTCCAAAACTGCCCCTATTCTGAACTCAAAGATCTCAGAATTTGTTTGTATTCTTCTCATCATTCACCAGGGACTTCAACGTCGAATTTTTCTGCTTTTCTTGCATTTACTTTTCTTACTTTGCTTTTTGCCTCTTTTCCCTTTCCCTCAACTTGGTGGGTTTTCACATGGTGAGTAGTGTCAACCCCATACCCAAACAATTCAGAAATACAGCTAAAATTTTCGGCATCAGAAATTTTCTTGACAGGGCCATTGCAAAGAACAGAAGTCAGGACTTTTCAGCTTTTGTAATGGGGTCTGGTGGGGTGCTTAGAAAAGTTAAGGCTTGAAAGCGGATTTCAAAAGTGGTTTGAATAATCTGAGATCGCATTACTGCGCCAACCCTATTTTAGGGCTAAATCAGAATTTGCCCCAGTTTATGCTCAATTGAGGCTTTTTCTCTTTCATTTTGTTTTTCCCTCGGCCTTTTGCCATTCCTTTGAAATTTTTCAAAAATTTGCCCCAGTTTATTTTGAACTGAGGTTCTCTTTTCTTTTGCTTTTGTTGTTGCCTTAGCACTTTTCACCTCTTGGGACTTTTCTTTTCTTTTCCAACTCAAAGTTACCCCAGTGTGGGGTTTGCGATTCTCAGGGGTTGCCAAACGAAGTAATTTATTCTGAAAGCTCAAAAGGGATAATTAGGGATAGAATGTTCGATTGGAAAAGAAGAGGGCCTGACTTTTAATCCGTTCCTTACATTAACTCTGAAAGGAAACTTTTCATTAATGCGAAATTTTTGCATGCACCTGAATCAACTGACTGAGGAAGACCCTTGGTCATCCATATCTGTGAAACATAGAGGATCCGCCAGACAACTTTTCTTTCTTTTCTTTTCACTCTTCTTTTTCCCACAATTGAAGCTCAGGTAGAATCAAATTTCCCCAATTTGCGGTTCCCCCTTTTGAGTTTTAGCATTTTTTGCTTTTCTTTTTTCCTTTTGGAAAATTCTCCAATCTCCTTCCCCAATGTGGGGTGCGATCATTAGTGCTTTGAAAAGAACCACCGATTTTAGCTCGAATGAGGATGCAATGGGTAAATTGTGTTTAGATTGTAAAAACGATGGCCAAAGTATCATTCTTACACTCCATGACAACCAAAGTAACGAATTGCTCATTGAAAATTCATTCCCTTTTTTGATATTTGAAAAATTTTCCCGTGTAGGGTAGTGATCATTACGCCTCTTATTTGAAATGAAATTATTCTTTCAAAGGCTCAAATGGGAGATCAAATGATAAAAACTATATGGATAGAGAAACAAACGCTTGAAATATCATCCCAAATTCCCAAAATAGATAAGGATAGTGCACCATTTTGCTTTCACTGAGATGTAGATTGAATCTAATTAGACACAATGGACATTTTTCAAGTAAAGATTGCCCCAATTTGCAATTTATCAATCAATGTGACTGATTTTATTTTGGGGTTAAATGAAGGAGAAAAGGTATCTCATTGGGTCTTTCGAGTGACCTCTTACTTTTTCCTGAGCACTCTTATTGTATAACTCGGATCACCAATCGAGTGTAAGGATCTTAGGAAGCATTCACTTGTGAATTTTCAGGCTGGAGATTAAAAATATCTCAATTTGGTCTTATTTCTCAAAATTCATCATGAAATCTCCAATGAGTAAGAATAAAGAATGAAATGTACATAAATATACACAAAACAATAATTGTCCAAAAATTTTATTGCTGAAAAACAATTTGAAACAAAATTTCTCGTTCAATTATGATACAAATGAGAAGAGAATTTATTGTTTCCTTTTCTTTTGGAACAAAATTTAACAAATCAAATAAACAGAATTTCCCTTTGGAAAACAATTACGACATCTCTCAGAGGCTTTAGCGTAGAGCTTCCAGATGGATCATTTATGTTTTAATTGTAGGATCTGCCCAAGAATCAAATAACACTTGTAATCTTCAAACTTTATGGGATTAAAATTAGCATCAGATATAGAAGAATATTTTCGTCTTATTGAAACATTTTTATGAATGCAGGGGAGGGGGAAAACAAAAGAAAAATACCCAGAGTTAGTAGGCAAAACTGTAAAATCGGTATGCATGTCGTATGGGGGGAGCCCTTTTTGTGCCAAGGGTAGGCCTAGCATGAAAATGCAATCCTCTGAGGTAGGCACTATACCATACCTGATGGATCCAATCAGCTTGTGGAGTGAAAAATAATTTGAAAAATTTGGCCCATTGGAATGAGAAAAGACGTTTGTCAAAATGAGGGCCTCGTCCGAAGGGATTGATCACTTTTGATAGATACAAGAATTTGTAAAAACGCACGGGTTTGACCTTGACAAACTCCCTATCGAAGAGATCGAAATTCGTTTTGACAACTTTTCTCAGTGAAGCACGGGTCAAAACTCCAACTGATCAAATGGCTGGATGCAATGGATGTTTTTCTCAAAATCGACTAGGTTTTTGAAATTCGACATTGAAATCCTAATTGGTCAAATGAAATTGACAATTTATTACAAATCGACCGGATTACCCTAAAAAGGGAAACAGGTCAAATGAATTGAATGAAATTTAATTTATCCAAAATTAGTCAGATCACCCTAAAAAGGGTAAATTTATCAAATAGATTGAACGAAACTTAATTTATTCAAAATCGGCTCGGTTGCCCTAAAAATGGGTAAATTGGCCAAATGAATGAAATTGAATTAGTGATTTATTCAAAAATCGGACGAATGACCCTAAAAAGGGTAAATTGGTCAAATGAATTGACGATTTATTCAAAGTCGACCAAGTGACCCTAAAAGGGTAAATTGGTCAAATGACCCTAAAAAGGGGTAAATTGGTCAAATGAATTGATGATTTATTCAAAATCGACCGGATGACCCTAAAAAGGGTAAATTGGTCAAATGACCCTAAAAAAGGGTAAATTGGTCAAATGAATTGACGATTTATTCAAAATCGACCGGATGACCCTAAAAAGGGTAAATTGGTCAAATGAATTGACGATTTATTCAAAAATTGACCAGGTGACCCTAAAAAGGGTAAATTGGTCAAATGAATTGATGATTTATTCAAAAATTGACCAGATGACCCTAAAAAGGGTAAATTGGTCAAATGAATTGACGATTTATTCAAAAATTGACCAGGTGACCCTAAAAAGGGTAAATTGGTCAAATGAATTGATGATTTATTCAAAAATTGACCAGGTGACCCTAAAAAGGGTAAATTGGTCAAATGAATGGTTTATTCCAAATTGATCATGAATTAACAAAATGAATCGATTGAATCGTCCGGCCATTGATGGTTTCAAAAAATTAGTCTATGAGCCTTCTAAAATCAAATTTTGGCCTCAATTTATTTATCATCTCAATAGGAGGAATTATTTGTGAATTTCTTCAAATTAATGTCCTTCACGCAAGGGACTTTTACCAATTTTTGATAAAATGGCCAAAAAGTGATTATTAGATGCTCATATTCCAAAGATCACTCTATGAAAATGATCGGATCCTACCTTACCTTGTGCACTACCCCTTTGGATGGTACAAAATGTAAACGTGCAAGTCTCATTGGATTAAGTATCCGAGACACAAGGTGGTTTATTCCTAAACACGGGATTCCCTATGTGGCATTCCCTTTCTAGGGTTTATGCATGATGCCATTTATTAAAGCGATGTAAATATGTGACAAATATGGCCTAAAGGATATGAATAATGCATCGGGGGGAAAGGGTCTAAAAATGAAATGTACTTATTGAAAATCAAGTGTGATGGCTAAAATTTAAACATGTGAGTTATCTAGTGGGTAGGCCACTAAAAGAGTGCCAAAGAGGCCTCTTATTGCTAAGGCACATGAATGCAAGCCAAGAAAACAAAAGAATGGTTAGTGCAATTGATAGTACACATAACACATTGGGAGCAATGAAGAAAAGAAATACAATAAAAGCAAATAAAAGGGGTGGAACCCCTTCCCTCGTGCCTAAAGTGCTTAAAAGAGGGTGAGGCTGACTCTAACCTAGGCAAATGCTAACATGGATGCATGAGGCTGGGGCTCACTAATGCAACTAGACTCGATAAGGCTTCGGCTCCCAAGCCTTCAGACCTAAAGGCAAAGGGTCATCACTCCCAAGGCCTTCGATCGGTGGCTCGAGTGATCCCTTAGGTAGCGCTAGGGGCGCAGTGCACACCATCCGCCTACCCAAGGCAATCAATCCTAATCCTACAAGGCGGTGTGGGATAGCGCCCACGAAAAATAAAATAAAATGGGATAACAATAAGTAAACGTGCACGTATGAAGTGCTCCCTATTTTGAGGGAAGGGGTTGAGAACCACGCGAGGCTCTAAAAGGTGACACACCCCCCCCCCAAATGCAATGCAAGCGCGAGATAAGTAAGTAAACATACATCCAATCAAACAATCATACATTCGTGAGCGAGGGAGTAGTTGGATACGCGTGAAATGCAAAATCTTAAAAAAAGGAAAAATGCAATCCTAAACACCCAAATGTGATATATGAAAAGATTAAAAGAAGAAAAAGATTGATTAAATCAAATTTGCTCGGACTCTCGAATATCCCCAGTGGAGTCGCCAACTGTCGCGCCCCATTTTTTTGATAAATAAATAAATTAAATGGTTTTAAAAAAAATGTATTTTGTGATTGGAAAATGAATTGTGATTTAAAAGAAAGATGGGTCTAAATGGGACTTTTGAAAATGCGACGATTTGACCCAAGAAAAATAGTTCAAAAAGGGTTTTTTATATGAAAAATGGAGTCGCCACTTGGTATAGAGTTAGGGTGTACCAAGTCACCCAAAAAGTGAATTTTTAAGGAAAAAAGTAAGAAACCCTTTTGAACGACTCCTAGTCCACGCAAACAAAGAAAAAGGTTCGGGAGTCACATTTGACGAAGGGGAAGGCAAGGATAAAAATCCAAGGCACCCCTTTCGACCTAGCCAAGGCTAGTTGCGTGATTTAATCAAAGATTTTCTTGTTTTAACCAAAGAATTTATTACATTTGGATGTGCTACATGAATGCAAACCCTAGACCTAGGGGTATTGGGGGAAATTTCCCTTCAAAGGTTAAGTGGTGCCAATCACATTAATTGTGAAGCCCAATAACGATCCTTCGAAGAAGTCACGAATAATGCAAGTGGAATGCTCAAACAAGGAAAGAAAATATGAGATGTGTGCAAATGAAGGCAAAAGTGCTCGTGTGCAAGTAAAGGGATAAAAAATGCATATGTGCAAATGAGACAAAGTGTTCGTGTGCAAGTGAAGAGATAAAAGGTGTACGTGTGCAAATGGGAGGAAAAAAAAATGAAAGTGTAATGATAGAGTAGATGCATGAACCTAGGGATTTCATGCATAATGGGTACGGGGAGACCTAAATCGTGACTCAATTGGCCCTTTGATAGAGAGGATACAAGCGTGCTAAGTCTTAGAAAAAGCCACACTCGTCTATATCCCATATTTAAGGGGACACTCAAGCAAAATGAACCCTATAGCTAGTATGGGATGCAAAACCTAAAATGAGAGGAAAAGGGGTTCGAGGATCATGCCAAATGATAAAACTAAGGAAAATGCGTGATATGTGGTGAACAAGCAAATGATGTACTAACGAGGGGAAAACCCTAAGGGTCTAGCGTTGGACTAGCCCATTCTATGAATTCCGACTAGCGTTGGACTAGTGGAAACGTCCATTCATCCATCACATTCATTCAGGCTATGGAAAGCGAGTAGACATGCCAAACACTCATAAACACATAGCACATAACATGTAGCATGCATATCTAGATGCCAAACCTAAGAAAGCGATGGAACATATAGCACATAGACATGCAAGACACATAAGGAAACTAAGGCCCTAACTATTACATTTTTAGGGGAAGAAGGCCTATACAATCTAGGAGGGGGAACGGAATAAAAATAAAAATAATAACTTAGCTATTACAACTTGGCATTCAAGTGCCTTCAAATCACTTGCAAATTAAGGAAAATGAATAAAAAAGAAAGTGAAATAGGCAATTAAACATGAAATGAAAAGCGAATTAAAGCATGCATATTCACACATAACACATAGGAGCACGTAGAGTCAAAATAAAGTAAGACATGAAGGATTAGGGTGTACCTCCCTTGAATTGAAGCTCTAATGGAGTGAAATCAACTTATTTACCCTCCAAAATAATAAAGGAGTCAAGGTGCCAATTTATTTGACAAATAATCTCAAAGGATAAAAATAAACATGAATTTGAATCAATTAAATCATGTCAACAACCCACATTTAAGAAGTCAAAAGAAGAAAGGACTTGATTGCAAAAATTAACAAAGTCTTGGGGTCAAAATTAAAGAAAAATAAAGTTCAGGGACCTATTTGCAATTACATTAGGGACCCAATTGAAAGCATTGAAAGTTTGTAGGGCCCTAGTGAAACAAAAGAAAAATCCAGGGACTGATTCGTAAATTTGCTTTCTGGTTTCTTAATGGATCAGGCCATTGGTCCATTTTATTTATTTACTTGGGCCAAAGCCTTCCCCCAGCCCATTCACAACCCAAGCAAAACAGATGGGCTAGTCCACTATTCTCACCCCAAGAAATAAACCAACAAACTGATGGGCTTTAATACTTCAGCCCAGGACAAATCCAAATAAAACAACTAACCCAAATCCAAATAGCCCAAACGAATAGCCAAATCCAAATCCTCTTTTATTTTTACCAAAAACCCAACAAAACTAATAGGTGAACTAAAAAATGTTAAAGTCTAATTCCATTCCAAAATCCAGGATTAATTACCTAAAAAGCACATTTGGGGGTAAAAATGATTGATTTTCAGAGATTTCCAGGCCTTAGTGAAATTACTCAAAGATTTGGGGGTCAAACATGATTTGTTAAACATTTTCATGCAAGTTCACGATGCATCTTCTTCTTCTTTGTTGGGTTTCTTTCTGCTGTAATTTCTACTGCAACTTAGCAGCCATCTCCTCAAGATTTTAAGCTCAAGTGCATGATGCCCATATACCCAGATCATCGACAAAGCCAACCCAACATTATGCAATGAATTCCGACAAGACAAATTGCACAACAAATGGACAGATTACAGGCTTTGGAAGAAAAGAAAAACCGCATGAACACTAAAAGAAGCAAGACCCAGGAACAAGAAAGCAAATAAACGCGAGATGAGTTAGGACATCATTTTGGGATGGTACCTGATGAAGACTTTTGTTGAATCGAAATCCAAAACAGGAAACGCACGACGGAGCCGTTTTGGAGCTGATTCGTTGCAGCTTTTGACATGCAATAGGAAGATGGGATCAACGACTTCAGGTCCAAATCGAACGGAAATCTCTCTCCGGATGTCACAGAGTATGTAGAAGTTAACGGCTTGGTGAATGGTGCCCAATCGATGGAGAAAATCTTCACTCAAGAAGGCTGGATTATCAGCCTTTTCCAAGGAAAAAACGCAGCCTGCAGTCTTCTTTCCGCTCTCGTTTCTTGCCGTTCTTCTTTTCCTCTGTTTTTCCTCAAGCTCCCAGACCTCCCTTTTCGTAGCCGAAGCCCCTCTGTCCGCCACCAGCTCTTCTTGTTTTCTCAGTTTCCTCTTGCTCAGCCGAACTCAGTTCTCTCTCTCGGTCTTGTTTTTGTCCAGCCCTCCTAGACCCTCAGCCGTCATTCCCCTCTGTTTTCCCTTCTCTTCTCTCAAACCCCAGCTCTCTCTTTCTCCCTTCTGTTTTTTTCTGTTTTCGGCTCTCCCCTTTTTTTGCCGGCCGTCACTGATTTCCCTCTCTCCCTTTTTCAACCAAAACCTAGATAATACTTCTAGATTCCTCCCCCCTCCAGGTGTCCTAGACACCTGGCCTTTAAAGCCCCAAATTTCATCCCAAGGCCTTCCTGCAATTTCTTTTTGCAAGCTGCGGCAACACGCAGCTTTTGCATGTTGCGTTTTTTTTTTTTTTTTTTTTTTGAAAAGTAGTAAAAAATGATAATAAAATGAAAATGATAAAATTAAAAAGAAACACAACAAATTAATTGACATTGGCTAGCAATAAATAAGCTAAAACAATAAACGACAAAAAAAAAATGCAATTTTTCATTTTCCTCTTTTCCTTTATTTTTCCTTCTTTTTCCAAGAAAACATTGAACTTAAAATCAAAACAAACAATTAAAGCATATTTTTTAGTGCCTTTTCCATTTTCCAAATTTTATGTTAAAATTCTAAAAAAACGAAATAAAGCTAAAAATGAAATAAAAATGCTATAAAAAATACTAGAAAAATATCCAAATGAAAATTATGGAATAAATAGATATAACTATCAATAAAATAAAAATGGCTCAAAATTTTGGTGTCTACAGTTTGCCCCTCTTTGTCTGAGTTTTGGAAAAACTTGTGACAAAGAAATAGACACCAAATACTTACCTGCTTTATTCGGTGGCGAACGTCACGAACGGTGGACGTTTTAGAAATGGGGACTGACCCCTTTTGACAAAAACTTAAAATGAAATTGACTTAGACGGGAAATTTAAAGCGGGACTGACCCGAACAAGGAATGGAAAACGGGACTGGCCCGAACAATAACTTAAAACGGGACTGACCCGAACAAGAATTGAAAACGGGACTGACCCGGATAGGAATTTAAAACGGGACTGGCCCGAGCAAGGAATTTGAAAACGGGATTGACCCGAACAGGAAAATGCAAATGGGATAGACCCACGGGATAGACCCGAACAGAAATGTAAATGGGATAGACCCAGACAGAAATTTAAATGGGATAGACCCGAACAGAAAAATTAAAATTGGATAGACCCAGACAGAAATTTAAAACGGGCCTGTTCCGAACAGAAAAATTAAAATTGGGACTGACTAGAGCGGGAAATTCAAATCATGGGACTGGCCCGAACAAGCTTTAATCGCGGGACTGACCCGAATAAGCTTTGAATCGTGGGACTGACCCGAATAAACTTTGAATCGTGGGACTGACCCGAAAATGCTTTTGATCGAGGGACTAACCCGAAAATGGTTTTGATCATGGGACTGACCCGAATAAGATTTTGATCGCGGGACTGACCCGAAAATGCTTTTGATCGTGGGACTGACCCGAATAAGATTTTCATCGCGGGACTGACCCGAACAGGTTTTGAATCGCGGGACTGGCCCGAATAAGCTTTGAATCGTGGGACTGGCCCGAATAAGTTTTGAATCGTGGGACTGACCCGAAAATGCTTTTGATCGTGGGACTGACCCGAATAAGATTTTGATCGTGGGACTGACCCGAAAATGCTTTTGATCGTGGGACTGACCCGAAAATACTTTTGATCATGGGACTGACCCGAATAAGCTCTTGATCGCGGGACTGACCCGAATAAACTTTTGATCGTGGGACTGACCCGAAAATGCTTTTGATCATGGGACTGACCCGAAAATGCTTTTGATCGAGGGACTGACCCGAAAATGCTTTTGATCATGGGACTGACCCGAATAAGCTTTTGATCATGGGACTGACCCGAAAAAGCTTTTGATCGTGGGACTGACCCGAAAAAGCTTTTGATCGTGGGACTGACCCGAAAATGCTTTTGATCATGGGACTGACCCGAATAAACTCTTGATCATGGGACTGACCCGAAAATGCTTTTGATCATGGGACTGACCCGAAAATGCTTTGACAATCGGTCAGTGGGATTAAACCCAAACCTGCCGTGATGAAACTTGATTTGATTTTGATTTTGATTCTTTTCTTTTCTTTTTTTTCTGATTTTTTTATTTTTCCTGATTTTTTTGGTTCTTTGATTTTTTTTGATTTTTTTGATTGATTTTTTTTTTTGATTTTTTTTTTTGAAAAACTTCCCAAAATAATTTGCCCCAGTATGATGAATTGATCAGTGGGATTACACCCAAGCCTGCCTTGGTTGCACTGGCGGCACAAATTTCAGACTCAATAGGATGTCGGCGGCACAAAGTCCAGGCCCGATGTGATTTTTGGAGGGTTGGCGGCACGAAATCCAGGCCCCAACTTGATTTTTGGAAGGTTGGCGGCACGAAGTCCAGGCCCAATGTGATATTTGTGAATGGCCAGTGGGATAAGACGCAGTCCTGCCACCCAATTGGTCAAGAAATTGAATTTGATTTGTCAAGAAACAAGAAATTTGATTTTCCAAGAAACAAGAATTTGAACTTGATTTTTGATTTTTGAATTTTGAATTTTTTCTGATTTTTCGAGAGAATCTTTTTTCAAAATAATTTGCCCTCAGTGTAGGGCCCTTTTTCCCTTCTTTCTTTTCTTTCTTCGGCGTCTGCTTTCCACATCACCAGATGCTCCTTCGTCGATTTCAACTATGAATACCTGCACAGGGGCTTACCAAAATATGACATGCACTTGAATTTCATGAAAAGAAACAGTGTGATTGATTTGAAAAATGCATTATTTGATTCTTGGACGAAATCCTCAAATGAACTATAAAAATTTTGCCCCCAGTGTGGGCTTATTCTGTGAAATCCCATGAATAAAAATTTGCCCCAGTGTGGGCACAATTTGCGAAATCTTGTAAATGAAAATTTGCCCCATTATGGGCCTATTTTGCAAAATCCCTCAAATGAAAATTTGCCCCAGCGTGGGCTTATTTAATTGCAAAAAATTTGTTTGGATGACACTCCCTTTATTTGAACAATGTAAGAAACTGTGCTTCCTAACAGAAAATTTGATGATGAATCTTTCGAAATAATTCCAAATTACAAAAGATTTCTTTCCCACTTTAGCATAAATGCTTAGGGTAATGGATTACCACTTCTCATCTTTCAGGACCAATCAAGTGGGTGTTATTTTTGATTTTGAGGTGGCTAAGGAAAATGAGAAATCAGGATTTGTCTTGTTTTTGTGCCCCCAATCGTATGTAATCCATTCAATATCACATCTTAGTGAAAGCAAATAGTTTGTCACCCCTATTTCTTAAGAAATTTAGTCAACATATAAGCTTTAAACTTGTACCAAAATGGGTAGAAGCGATAGCTAAACCTGTGAAAACTGGTTATACCCCCATGATCACGAATGATTGATGGATTTCTTACGAGCATAATCCTCACTTTGGATTGTCATGAAGGAATAAGTCAACGATGGACTTTATTAACTTGTAATGTGGCTTGAAACGATAGCTGAAGGATAAGTCTTTCAAGGACATTGCACCGAAGATCGCATTTTTCCAAAACTGCCCCTATTCTGAACTCAAAGATCTCAGAATTTGTTTGTATTCTTCTCATCATTCACCAGGGACTTCAACGTCGAATTTTTCTGCTTTTCTTGCATTTACTTTTCTTACTTTGCTTTTTGCCTCTTTTCCCTTTCCCTCAACTTGGTGGGTTTTCACATGGTGAGTAGTGTCAACCCCATACCCAAACAATTCAGAAATACAGCTAAAATTTTCGGCATCAGAAATTTTCTTGACAGGGCCATTGCAAAGAACAGAAGTCAGGACTTTTCAGCTTTTGTAATGGGGTCTGGTGGGGTGCTTAGAAAAGTTAAGGCTTGAAAGCGGATTTCAAAAGTGGTTTGAATAATCTGAGATCGCATTACTGCGCCAACCCTATTTTAGGGCTAAATCAGAATTTGCCCCAGTTTATGCTCAATTGAGGCTTTTTCTCTTTCATTTTGTTTTTCCCTCGGCCTTTTGCCATTCCTTTGAAATTTTTCAAAAAATTTGCCCCAGTTTATTTTGAACTGAGGTTCTCTTTTCTTTTGCTTTTGTTGTTGCCTTAGCACTTTTCACCTCTTGGGACTTTTCTTTTCTTTTCCAACTCAAAGTTACCCCAGTGTGGGGTTTGCGATTCTCAGGGGTTGCCAAACGAAGTAATTTATTCTGAAAGCTCAAAAGGGATAATTAGGGATAGAATGTTCGATTGGAAAAGAAGAGGGCCTGACTTTTAATCCGTTCCTTACATTAACTCTGAAAGGAAACTTTTCATTAATGCGAAATTTTTGCATGCACCTGAATCAACTGACTGAGGAAGACCCTTGGTCATCCATATCTGTGAAACATAGAGGATCCGCCAGACAACTTTTCTTTCTTTTCTTTTCACTCTTCTTTTTCCCACAATTGAAGCTCAGGTAGAATCAAATTTCCCCAATTTGCGGTTCCCCCTTTTGAGTTTTAGCATTTTTTGCTTTTCTTTTTTCCTTTTGGAAAATTCTCCAATCTCCTTCCCCAATGTGGGGTGCGATCATTAGTGCTTTGAAAAGAACCACCGATTTTAGCTCGAATGAGGATGCAATGGGTAAATTGTGTTTAGATTGTAGAAACGATGGCCAAAGTATCATTCTTACACTCCATGACAACCAAAGTAACGAATTGCTCATTGAAAATTCATTCCCTTTTTTGATATTTGAAAAATTTTCCCGTGTAGGGTAGTGATCATTACGCCTCTTATTTGAAACGAAATTATTCTTTCAAAGGCTCAAATGGGAGATCAAATGATAAAAACTATATGGATAGAGAAACAAACGCTTGAAATATCATCCCAAATTCCCCAAAATAGATAAGGATAGTGCACCATTTTGCTTTCACTGAGATGTAGATTGAATCTAATTAGACACAATGGACATTTTTCAAGTAAAGATTTGCCCCAATTTGCAATTTATCAATCAATGTGACTGATTTTATTTTGGGGTTAATGAAGGAGAAAAGGTATCTCATTGGGGTCTTTCGAGTGACCTTTACTTTTTCCTGAGCACTCTTATTGTATAACTCGGATCACCAATCGAGTGTAAGGATCTTAGGAAGCATTCACTTGTGAATTTTCAGGCTGGAGATTAAAATATCTCAATTTGGTCTTATTTCTCAAAATTCATCATGAAATCTCCAATGAGTAAGAATAAAGAATGAAATGTACATAAATATACACAAAACAATAATTGTCCAAAAATTTTATTGCTGAAAAAATCATTGAAACAAAATTTCTCGTTCAATTATGATACAAATGAGAAGAGAATTTATTGTTTCCTTTTCTTTTGGAACAAAATTTAACAAATCAAATAAACAGAATTTCCTTTGGAAAACAATTACGACATCTCTCAGAGGCTTTAGCGTAGAGCTTCCAGATGGATCATTTATGTTTTAATTGTAGGATCTGCCCAAGAATCAAATAACACTTGTAATCTTCAAACTTTATGGGATTAAAATTAGCATCAGATATAGAAGAATATTTTCGTCTTATTGAAACATTTTTATGAATGCAGGGGAGGGGGAAAACAAAAGAAAAATACCCAGAGTTAGTAGGCAAAACTGTAAAATCGGTATGCATGTCGTATGGGGGGAGCCCTTTTTGTGCCAAGGGTAGGCCTAGCATGAAAATGCAATCCTCTGAGGTAGGCACTATACCATACCTGATGGATCCAATCAGCTTGTGGAGTGAAAAATAATTTGAAAAATTTGGCCCATTGGAATGAGAAAAGACGTTTGTCAAAATGAGGGCCTCGTCCGAAGGGATTGATCACTTTTGATAGATACAAGAATTTGTAAAAACGCACGGGTTTGACCTTGACAAACTCCCTATCGAAGAGATCGAAATTCGTTTTGACAACTTTTCTCAGTGAAGCACGGGTCAAAACTCCAACTGATCAAATGGCTGGATGCAATGGATGTTTTTCTCAAAATCGACTAGGTTTTTGAAATTCGACATTGAAATCCTAATTGGTCAAATGAAATTGACAATTTATTACAAATCGACCGGATTACCCTAAAAAGGGAAACAGGTCAAATGAATTGAATGAAATTTAATTTATCCAAAATTAGTCAGATCACCCTAAAAAGGGTAAATTTATCAAATAGATTGAACGAAACTTAATTTATTCAAAATCGGCTCGGTTGCCCTAAAAATGGGTAAATTGGCCAAATGAATGAAATTGAATTAGTGATTTATTCAAAAATCGGACGAATGACCCTAAAAAGGGTAAATTGGTCAAATGAATTGACGATTTATTCAAAGTCGACCAAGTGACCCTAAAAGGGTAAATTGGTCAAATGACCCTAAAAAGGGGTAAATTGGTCAAATGAATTGACGATTTATTCAAAATCGACCGGATGACCCTAAAAAGGGTAAATTGGTCAAATGACCCTAAAAAAGGGTAAATTGGTCAAATGAATTGACGATTTATTCAAAATCGACCGGATGACCCTAAAAAGGGTAAATTGGTCAAATGAATTGACGATTTATTCAAAAATTGACCAGGTGACCCTAAAAAGGGTAAATTGGTCAAATGAATTGATGATTTATTCAAAAATTGACCAGATGACCCTAAAAAGGGTAAATTGGTCAAATGACCCTAAAAAGGGTAAATTGGTCAAATGAATTGACGATTTATTCAAAAATTGACCAGGTGACCCTAAAAAGGGTAAATTGGTCAAATGAATTGATGATTTATTCAAAAATTGACAGGTGACCCTAAAAAGGGTAAATTGGTCAAATGAATGGTTATTTCCAAATTGATCATGAATAACAAAATGAATCGATTGAATCGTCCGGCCATTTGATGGTTTCAAAAATTAGTCTATGAGCCTTCTAAAATCAAATTTTGGCCTCAATTTATTTATCATCTCAATAGGAGGAATTATTTGTGAATTTCTTCAAATTAATGTCCTTCACGCAAGGGACTTTTACCAATTTTTGATAAAATGGCCAAAAAGTGATTATTAGATGCTCATATTCCAAAGATCACTCTATGAAAATGATCGGATCCTACCTTACCTTGTGCACTACCCCTTTGGATGGTACAAAATGTAAACGTGCAAGTCTCATTGGATTAAGTATCCGAGACACAAGGTGGTTTATTCCTAAACACGGGATTCCCTATGTGGCATTCCCTTTCTAGGGTTTATGCATGATGCCATTTATTAAAGCGATGTAAATATGTGACAAATATGGCCTAAAGGATATGAATAATGCATCGGGGGAAAGGGTCTAAAAATGAAATGTACTTATTGAAAATCAAGTGTGATGGCTAAAATTTAAACATGTGAGTTATCTAGTGGGTAGGCCACTAAAAGAGTGCCAAAGAGGCCTCTTATTGCTAAGGCACATGAATGCAAGCCAAGAAAACAAAAGAATGGTTAGTGCAATTGATAGTACACATAACACATTGGGAGCAATTAAGAAAAGAAATACAATAAAAGCAAATAAAAGGGGTGGAACCCCTTCCCTCGTGCCTAAAGTGCTTAAAAGAGGGTGAGGCTGACTCTAACCTAGGCAAATGCTAACATGGATGCATGAGGCTGGGGCTCACTAATGCAACTAGACTCGATAAGGCTTCGGCTCCCAAGCCTTCAGACCTAAAGGCAAAGGGTCATCACTCCCAAGGCCTTCGATCGGTGGCTCGAGTGATCCCTTAGGTAGCGCTAGGGGCGCAGTGCACACCATCCGCCTACCCAAGGCAATCAATCCTAATCCTACAAGGCGGTGTGGGATAGCGCCCACGAAAAATAAAATAAAATGGGATAACAATAAGTAAACGTGCACGTATGAAGTGCTCCCTATTTTGAGGGAAGGGGTTGAGAACCACGCGAGGCTCTAAAAGGTGACACCCCCCCCCAAATGCAATGCAAGCGCGAGATAAGTAAGTAAACATACATCCAATCAAACAATCATACATTCGTGAGCGAGGGAGTAGTTGGATACGCGTGAAATGCAAAATCTTAAAAAAAGGAAAAATGCAATCCTAAACACCCAAATGTGATATATGAAAAGATTAAAAGAAGAAAAAGATTGATTAAATCAAATTTGCTCGGACTCTCGAATATCCCCAGTGGAGTCGCCAACTGTCGCGCCCCATTTTTTGATAAATAAATAAATTAAATGGTTTTAAAAAAATGTATTTTGTGATTGGAAAATGAATTGTGATTTAAAAGAAAGATGGGTCTAAATGGGACTTTTGAAAATGCGACGATTTGACCCAAGAAAAATAGTTCAAAAAGGGTTTTTTATATGAAAAATGGAGTCGCCACTTGGTATAGAGTTAGGGTGTACCAAGTCACCCAAAAAGTGAATTTTTAAGGAAAAAAGTAAGAAACCCTTTTGAACGACTCCTAGTCCACGCAAACAAAGAAAAAGGTTCGGGAGTCACATTTGACGAAGGGGAAGGCAAGGATAAAAATCCAAGGCACCCCTTTCGACCTAGCCAAGGCTAGTTGCGTGATTTAATCAAAGATTTTCTTGTTTTAACCAAAGAATTTATTACATTTGGATGTGCTACATGAATGCAAACCCTAGACCTAGGGGTATTGGGGGAAATTTCCCTTCAAAGGTTAAGTGGTGCCAATCACATTAATTGTGAAGCCCAATAACGATCCTTCGAAGAAGTCACGAATAATGCAAGTGGAATGCTCAAACAAGGAAAGAAAATATGAGAGGTGTGCAAATGAAGGCAAAAGTGCTCGTGTGCAAGTAAAGGGATAAAAAATGCATATGTGCAAATGAGACAAAGTGTTCGTGTGCAAGTGAAGGATAAAAGGTGTACGTGTGCAAATGGGAGGAAAAAAATGAAAGTGTAATGATAGAGTAGATGCATGAACCTAGGGATTTCATGCATAATGGGTACGGGGAGACCTAAATCGTGACTCAATTTGCCCTTTGATAGAGAGGATACAAGCGTGCTAAGTCTTAGAAAAAGCCACACTCGTCTATATCCCATATTTAAGGGACACTCAAGCAAAATGAACCCTATAGCTAGTATGGGATGCAAAACCAAAATGAGAGGAAAAGGGGTTCGAGAATCATGCCAAATGATAAAACTAAGGAAAATGCGTGATATGTGGTGAACAAGCAAATGATGTACTAACGAGGGGAAAACCCTAAGGGTCTAGCGTTGGACTAGCCCATTCTATGAATTCCGACTAGCGTTGGACTAGTGGAAACGTCCATTCATCCATCACATTCATTCAGGCTATGGAAAGCGAGTAGACATGCCAAACACTCATAAACACATAGCACATAACATGTAGCATGCATATCTAGATGCCAAACCTAAGAAAGCGATGGAACATATAGCACATAGACATGCAAGACACTAAGGAAACTAAGGCCCTAACTATTACATTTTTAGGGGAAGAAGGCCTATACAATCTAGGAGGGGGAACGGATAAAAAATAAAAATAATAACCTAGCTATTACAACTTGGCATTCAAGTGCCTTCAAATCACTTGCAAATTAAGGAAAATGAATAAAAAAGAAAGCGAAATAGGCAATTAAACATGAAATGAAAAGCGAATTAAAGCATGCTATTCACACATAACACATAGGAGCACGTAGAGTCAAAAAAAGTAAGACATGAAGGATTAGGGTGTACCTCCCTTGAATTGAAGCTCTAATGGAGTGGTGAAATCAACTTATTTACCCTCCAAAAAATAAAGAGTCAAGGCCAATTATTTGACAAATAATCACAAAGGATAAAAATAAACATGAATTTGAATCAATTAAATC
>JAZHGG010000563.1:15000-17500 GCA_036785865.1 Coffea canephora
CCGTCGTGCGTTTTTCTTGCCGTCGGTGAGCCATCGTGCCGATGCCTTAACCAAGGCAAGCCAACGGCCATCGTGCGGCCTAAGGCCAACCGCCTAGCCATGAGGGGCACCGTAGTGCATTTTCCTTGCTGTCGGTGTGGCCGTCGTGCCCATGCCTTGGCCAACGCAGGGCAACGGCCGTCGTGCGGCCTATTGCCCACCTCCTAGCCGTGAGGGGCACCGTCGTGCATTTTCCCAGCATGGCTACAGAGGTTTACCCGTGGCCTTGGGAGCAAAACCCCACTGCAGTTGTGCTTTTTTCTTGCCGTCGGTGAGGCCGTCGTGCCCATGCCTTAGCCAATGCAAGGCAACGGCCGTCGTCCGTCCTAAGGCCCACCGCCAAGCCGTGAGGGGCACCGTCGTGCATTTTTCTTGCCGTCGGTGTGGCCGTCGTGCCCACGCCTTAGCCAACGCAGGGCAACGGCCGTCATGCGGCCTAAGGCCGCCATGAGGGGCACCGTCGTGCGTTTTTCCAGCATGGCTACAGAGGTTTACCCGTTGCCTTGGGAACAAAACCCCACGGCAGTCGTGCGTTTTCCTTGCCGTCGGTGAGGCCGTCGTGCCCATGCCTAAGCCAATGCAAGGCAACGGCCGTCGTGCGGCCTAAGGTCTACCGCCTAGCCATGAGGGGCACCGTCGTGTGTTTAACTTGCCGTCGGTGTGGCATCGTACGCATGCCTTAACCAACGCAGGGCAACGGCCTTCGTGCGGCCTAAGGCCAACTGCCTAGCCATGAGGGGCACCGTCATGCATTTTTCTTGCCCTCGGTGTGCCATCGTGCCCATACATTAGCCAATGCAGGGCAACGGCCGTCGTGCGACCAAAGGCCCACAGCCAAGCCATGAGGGGTACCGTCGTGCATTTTTCTTGCCGTTGATGTGGCATCGTGCCCATGCCTTAGCCAACGCATGGCAACGGCCGTCGTGCGGCATAAGGCCAACTGCCTAGCCATGAGGGGCACCGTCGTGCACTTTTCTTGCCGTCGGTGTGGCATTGTGCCCATGCCTTAGCCAACGCAAGGCAACGGCCGTCGGTGTGGCATCGTGCCCATGCCTTAGCCAACACAAGGCAACGGCCGTCGTGCGGCACAAGGCCCACCGCCTAGCCACGAGGGGCACCGTCGTGTGTTTTTCTTGCCATCGGTGTGGAATCGTGGCCATGCCTTAGCCAACGCAAGGCAACGGCCGTCATGCGGCCTATGGCCGACCGCCTGGCCATGAGGGGCACCATCGTGCGTTTTTCTTGCCGTCGGTGTGGCCGCCGTGCCCATGCCTTAGCCAACGCAGGGCAACGGCCGTCGTGCGGCCTAAGGCCCACCGCCTAGCCATGAGGGGCACCGTCGTGCGTTTTATTTGCCGTCGGTGTGGCATCGTGCCCATGCCTTAGCCAACGCTAGGCAACGGCCGTCGTGCGGCCTAAGGCCAAACGCCTAGCATCGTGCCCGTGCTTTAGCCAACGCAGGGCAATGGCCGTCGTGCGGCCTAAGGGCAACCGCCTAGCCATGAGGGGCACCGTCGGCCGTTCTTCTTGCCGTCGGTGTGGCCATCGTGCCTATGCCTTAGCCAACGCAGGGCAACGGCCGTCGTGCGGCCTAAGGCCCACCGCCTAGCCATGAGGGGCACCGTCGTGCGTTTATCTTGCCGTCGGTGTGGCATTGTGCCCTTGCCTTAGCCAACGCAAGGCAACGGCCGTCGTGTGGCCTAAGGCCTACCGCCTATCCATGAGGGGCACCGTCGGGCGTTTTACCCGAGGGCACGTCGGTGTGGCATCGTGCGCTTGCCTTAGCCAACGCAAGGCAATGGCCGTCGTGTGGCCTAAGGCCTACCACCTAGCCATGAGGGGCACTGTCGTGCGTTTTTCTTGCCGTTGCCTTAGCCAACGCAAGGCAACGGTCGTCGTGTGGCCTAAGGCGCACCGCTTAGCCATGAGGGGCACCGTCGTGCATTTTTCTTGCTGTGGATGTGGCGTCGTGCCCATGCCTTAGCCAACGCAAGCCAACGGCCGTCGTGCGGCCTAAGGCCTATCGCCTTGCCATGATGGGCACCGTCGTGCGTTTTTCACGTCGTCGGTGTAGTGTCGTGCCAATGCTCCGTCATGCGGCC
This sequence comes from Coffea canephora, assembly GCA_036785865.1. Lineage (NCBI taxonomy): Eukaryota > Viridiplantae > Streptophyta > Magnoliopsida > Gentianales > Rubiaceae > Coffea > Coffea canephora. Next base: position 17,142 of record JAZHGG010000563.1, read on the forward strand.
TAAGGCTCACCGCCTAGCCTTGTTTTCGCTTATTTTTATCTTTTTAAGCATACATGTTGAGTCTCGTTAATGTCCACCGCCGTATGTCTTTGAAATTCATAAATTGCTTTTTTTTATAATTAAACTATATTTTTGTATTTTTTATTATTTTTTTTGTTTTTATTTTTGTATTTTTTATTATTTTTTATTATTTTTGTTGTTTTTATTTTTGTTCAATTCAATCTTGGAAATTTTTTATTATTTTTTGTTTTTATTTTTGTTCAATTCAATCTTGGAAATTTTTTATTGTTTTTATTGTTTTTATTTTTGTTCAATTCAATCTTGGAAATTTTTTTTATATTTGTTTCAAGCACCCATGT
>JAZHGG010000563.1:22500-34359 GCA_036785865.1 Coffea canephora
GACGTCGCGGGGCCCTCGGGAAGAGTTATCTTTTCTGTTTAAACACCTGGCCCACCCTGAAACGGGCTCAGCCGAGCAGTGTAGGGTCCAGCGGCTGGAAGAAGCACCGCATCGTGCGCGTGGTGTCCGGTGCGCCCCCGCGGCACTTCTGGAAAAAATGCGGATGGAACCGAGTGCCGTCCACGGCCCGGTCGTACTCATAACCACGCATCAAGGTCTCCACCGGTGAACAGGCCTCCTGGTCCGAATGGAAACAATGTATGCGCAGGGAAGAGTCCGGCAAAAATGGATTTCCGTAAACCTCGGGAGTAAGAGGATTGGCTCTGAGGGCCTGGGCACGGGGGTCCCTTCAGTCCGAACCCGTCGGCTGTCGAGGTGGACTGCTCGAGCTGCTCTCCGGCGGCGAGAGCGGGGTCGCCTGCGGCCGGCCGGGGGACGACTGGGAACGGCTCCCCCTCGGGGGCCATTTACCCGGGCGTCGAACAGTCGAGCTTCAGAAACTGTTACAGGACCAAGGGGAATCCGAACTGTTTAATTAAAACAAAGCATTATGCGAATGGTCCTGCGGATGCTAACGCAATGTGATTTTCTGCCTCAGTGCTCGAATGTCAAAAGTGAAGAAATTCAACCAAGCGCGGAAAACGGCGGGAGTAGCTAAATGACTCTCTAAGGTAACCAAAATGCCTCGTCATCTAATTAGTGTGACGCCATGAAATGGATAACGAGAATTCCCACTGTCCCTGTTCTAACTATCCCAGCGAAAACCGACAAGCCAAAAGGGAACGGGCCCTTGGCAGAATCAGCGGGGAAGAAGACCTGTTTGAGCCTTGACTCTAGTCCGACTTTGCTGAAATGACTTGAGAGGTGTAGATAAGTAGGGAGGGCCGAAATGGCGAAAGTGAGATACCAACTGAACTTTTAACGTTTTACTTATTGCCGGGAATCGGAGTGCGGGGCTCTGCCCTATTCTTTTTTGGCCCAAGGCTCGCTTAAGGCGGACCCGATCCGGGCTGGAAGACATTGTCAAGGTAGGGAGTGTGGCTGGGCGGCAACCCATCTGTTTTAAAAGATAACGCAGGTGTCCTAAAGGATGACTCAACGAAGAACAGAAATCTTCGGTGTGGAAACAGAAGGGTAAAAAGCTCGGTTCGTATATCTGAATTTCCAAGTACGAATACGAACCGGAAAGCGTGCCTACCACGAAATCCTTTAAGAACCTTCGAATTTGAGAGCTAGAGGTGTCAGAAAAAGTTACCACATGGGATAACTGGCTTGTGGCAAAGCCAAAGCGGTTCATAGCGACGTCTTTTTTTGATCCTTCGATGTCGGCTTCTTCCTATCATTGTTAAGCCAGAATCACCAAAAGTGTGTGGATGATTCACCCACCAATAGGGAACGTGAGCTGGTTTAGAGACCCGTCGTGAGACAGGATAGTTACTCCACTGATGACAGTGTCCGCAAATAGTAAGATTCAACCTAGTACGGAGAGGAACCGTTGATTCGCACAATTGTCAGCGCGCTTGGTTAAAAAGCCAGTGGCGCGAAGCTAACCGTGCGCTGCGTATGACTGAAAGCGCCTCTAAGTCAGAATCCGAGCTACGAAAGCGAGCAATATGCCGGTCGCCCGTTTGCCCGACTCCGCCAGTAGGGGCCTTCTGGCCGACCCAAGGGCACGTGTCGTGGGCTTAAAGTCCTCGCGGCGGAAGAAGCCGCGGTTGGCTGCCTTCGAAGTACAATTCCCATTCGCGACGGGTCGAAAGATCCATTTGCAGACGAACATTAAATGACCGACGGGTTTGTAGGGGGCAGGAGTGGCCTTTGCTGCCCACGATCCCCGTCTGAAGATTCAGCCCTTTGTCGTTCGATTCCGTCCCTCCCCCCTCCCAAACCACAAAAACGCTTTTCCAGCATGGCAGCGGAGGTTACCCGTGCCCTTGGGCACGAAAACCTCCAACGGCAGTCGGCGTGTTTTCTAGCCGTCGTGAGGCCGGTCAGCCCCATGCCTTAGCCAATGCAAGGCAACGGCCGTCGTAGGCGCCTAGTCCACCGCCAAGCCACGAAGGGGCAGACCGTCGTGCTTTTTTCTTGCCGCGTGTGGCAATCGTGCCCATGCCTTAGCCAACACAAGGCCAACGGCCCCGTGTGCGGGCCTAAAACGGCCCACCGCCTAGCCACGAGGGGCACGTCGCGTGCGTTTTTTGCCGTCGGTGTGCCATCGTGCCGATGCTTATAATCCAACGGCAGCCCACGCCCCGTCGTCTGCGCCTAAGGCCAACTGCCTAGCCATGAAGGGGCACCGTCGTGCATTCCTTGCCGTCCGTGTGGCCGTCGGCCCAAGCCCTTGGGCCAACGCAGGGCAACGGACCGTCGTCGGCCTAAGGCCCACCGCCTAGCGCCGTGAGGGCACCGATCGTGCCGTTTTTTCCAGCATGGCTAACAAGAGGTTTACCCTGTGGCCTTGGGAACATAAACCCCCACGGGCTAAGTCGTGAGCGTTTTTTTCTTGCCGTCGTGCGGGCGTCCGTGCCCATAGCCTTAGCCAAGCAAGGCAACGGGCCCGTCGTTGCGGACCTAAGGTCCCATCCGTCCTTAGCCATGAGTTGCACCGTCGTGCGTTTTCCCTTGCCATCCGGTGTGCGTCGTGCCCATGCCCTTAGCCAATGCAAGGCAACGGCCGTTCGTGCGCCCTAAGTGCCCCAAACCGCCTAGTCCACGAGGGGCACCGTCGTGTGTTTTTCTTGCCCATACGGTGTGGCATCGGGCCAATGGCCTTTGCCAACGCAAGGCAACACTGGCCGTCATCGGCCCAAGGCCAACCGCCTACCAATAGGGGCAACCGTCGTGCCTTTTTCTTGCCGTGGGGTGTGGCGTCGTGGCCCAATTCCTTAGCCCCTGCAAGGCAACGGGCCGTCGTCGTGGGCCTAAGTGCAACCGCCTAGCCATGAGGGCACCGCTGGTGCGTTTTTCTGCCGTGGTGAGCCCATCGGGCCGATCCTAAACCAAGGCAAGCCAAACGGCCATCGTGCGGCCTAAGGCCAACCGCCTAGCCAAATGACCCGGGGCCAACCGTAGTGCATTTCCTTGCTGTCGGTGGCCGTCGTGGCCCAATGCCCTTGGCCACGCAGGGCAACGGCCGTCGTGGGCCTATTGCCCACCTCCCCTAGCCGTGAGGGCACCGTCGGGCATTTTCCCCCAGCACCTGGGCTACAGAGGTTTAACCCGTGGCTTTGGGACAAAAACCCCTACTGCAGTCGTGCTTTTTCTTGGCCGTCGGTGAAGGCCCGTCGTGCCCATGCCTTAGCCATAGTGCAGGCAAACGGGCCGTCGTCCGTCCTAAGTGCCCACTCGCAAGCCCGTGAGGGTGCACCGTCGGCATGTTTTCTTGCCGTCGTGTGCGCCGTCGTGCCTACAGCCTTAAGCCAAACGCAGGCAACGGCCGTCATGGCGGCCTAAGCGCCAATGAGGGGCCCGTCCGTAGCGTTTTTCCAGCAATGGCTACAAGGTTAGCCCGTTGCCTTGGGAACCATAAACCCCCAACGGCATCGTGCGCTTTTCCTTGGCCGTCCGTGAGGCCGGTCGCCATAGCCTAAGCCAATGCCAAAGGCAAACGGCCGTCGTGCGGCCTAAGGTTCTACCGCCATTCACCATAGGGCACCGGTCGTCTCGTTTAACCTTCGCCGTCGGTGTGGCAATCGTACGCATGCCTTAAACCACGCAGGCAACGGCCTCGTGAGCGCCGATACAAGGCCAACTGCCTAGCATGGAGGGGCAGCTCGAGTCACGCATCTCTTTTCTTTGCCCCGTGTGCAGTCCGTCCAATCACATTAGCCAATGCAGGCAACACGGCCGTCGTGCGAAACTCAAAGAGGCCCACAGCCAAAGCCCATGAAGGGTACCAGTTCCGTGCATTTTCTTGCCGTGAGTGGCAATCGTGCCCAAGCCTTAAGCCAACCGTCATGGCCAAACGGCCCGTTCGTGCGGCATAAGGCCAACTGCCTTAGCCATAGAGGGCGACCGTCCGTGCACTTGTCCTTGCCCGTCGGTGTGGGTCAATCTGTGCCCATGCCTTAGCCCAACCAAGGCAACGGCCACGTCGGGTGGCATCGTGCCCATTGCCTTTAGCCAAACACACAGCAAAACGGCCGTTCGTGCGGCACAAGCCACCGCCTAGCCACGAGGGGCACCGTCGTTGTTTTCTTTGCCATCGGTGTGGAATCGTGGCCATTTGCCTTAGCCAACGCAAGGCAACTCGCCCGTCCAATGCGGCCCTATGGCCGACCGCCTGCCATGAGGGGCACCATCGGCGTTTTTCTTGCCCGCGGAGTGTGGCCGCCGTGCCCATGCCTTACCACAAACCGAGCAGGGCGAACGGCCGTTCGTGGCGGCCTAAGGCCCACCGCTAGCCCTGAGGGCACCGTCGTTGCGTTTATAAATTTGCCGTCGGTGTGGCAGATCGTGCCCCAGTGCCATTAGCCAACGCAGGTCAACCGGCCGTCACGTGCGCCCTACGAGGCCAAAGCGCCTAGCACGTGCCCCGTTGCTTTAGCCAACGCAAGGCATGGGCGTCGTGGCGAGGTCCTAAGGGCAACCCGCCTAGCCAGAGGGGCACCTGTCCGGCCGTCTCTTGCCTTGCCGGTACGGTGTGGCCAATCGGCCTATGCCTTAGCCAACGCAGGCCAACGGCCCGTCGTGCGGCCACTAGGAGGCCCCACCGCCTAGCCATGAGGGGCAACCGTCGTTCGTTTATTCGCCTGTCGGTGTGGCATTGTGCCCTTGCCTTAGCCAACGCAAAAGGCAACGGCCTGTCGTCGTGGCCCTAAGGCCTAACCGCCTATCCTTGAGGGGCACCGTCGGGCCGTACCGACCCGAGGGCCCGTCGGGTGGCATCGGTGGCTTGCCTTAGCCAACGCAAGGCAGATGCCGTCGGTGGCCTAAGGCCTAGCAACCTAAGCTCAGAGGGGCATGGTCGTGGGCGTTTTTCTTGCCGTTGCCCTAGCCAACGCAAGGCCAACGGTCGATCGTGTGGGAGCCCTAAGGCGCACCGCTTAGCCATGAGGGGCACCGTCCGTGCATTTCTTGCGGTGGATGTGGCGTCGTGCCCATGCCTTAGGCCACGCAAGCCCCCAATCGGCCGTCGTGCGGCCTATAAGGTCCTATCCGGCCTTTGCCATGATTGGGCACCCGTCGTGCGTTTTCACGTCGTCCGGTGTACGTTGTCGTGCCAATGTTCCGTCAATGCGGCCTAAGGCTTCAACCGCCTAGCCCCTTGTATTTTCGCTATTTTATCTTTTTAAGCAACATTTGATTCGTTAAATGGTCCACCATGCCGTAATGCTCTTTTGCATTTGGAAAATTCATAAATTGCCTTTTGTTTTTATAATTAAACTATATTTTTTGTAAATTTTTTAATTAATTTTTTTTTTTATATTTTTTTTTTTTTTATTATTTTTACCTTATTTTGTTGTTTGTTATTTTTTTCAATTAATAATCTTGCGAAATTTTTTATATTGTTTTGAATTTTTGTTCATTCAACTTTGGAGAATGTTTTTATTTGTTTTTATTGGTTTTCCTTTTTTGTATTCAATACAAAATCATTGGAAATTTTTTATATTTGTTTCAAAGCACCCATTTTGTAGGGTGTTAAAATACCACAACTAGAGTTGCCATCTATTGGTGGTAATATTTGTGAAACGAAATAGGTGTGGGTCTACTACCACAGGTTTGAAGGTTTTTTAGTTTCAAGACAAGTCAAGGGAGAGTTGAGAATTGCTTGACACTGTCAAAGGCCATTAGGGAAGCCGTCGTACAGAAACATTTATAGACATCATCGTGGCATGTAAGGCGCACTAAATTTCTTTCTGTGCCTCTAAAAGTTCAAAGAGTCGGCGTTGAAGCGGCGTCGGTGCACGGCGGTCGTTCGTTACGGTCATTGGGTTGTGGCTGCGTGCCTTAAACTTGCATGATCTTGGCATACCAAAAGCATGGCATCAGTGAACGCATGGTGGTTGTCGATGCAAACTACGGCGTTGGCGTGTCCTCACAGCACGTGCAAGTTCGTGACGGCCGCGTGGGGTAGGACGGTGGGCATGTAGGGCTGGTCGAATCCCCGCCTGGTCGGCGTGACGTCTTCCTTCACATTGCCCTTCAAATCTGGGCGTCCACGGCGTCTATGCAAAGAGCAGCAAATCTGTAGCCTTGGCCAAGCGCGCGCACGTTAACTATAGGGTTTTCCTGTTTGCAAATAAACCTATTAGAAAGGACATTCGGCAACAAGTCATGCCACAACATCCAACGTCTCGGCCACACGCCGGTGCCCGCCACGCATCAGGGGCCTTAGGCGCGACGAGCGTCTGGGGTGCAAGAGCCCGCGCACACGAGTATAGGCGAGGTCCGCGGTCCCCCGAGTTCGCAAGCCAAGCCGATGCCGTCCAGCTCACTCAGGATAGGTGACCGAACCTGGTGACCCCGAGCTCTGTCGGAACTTGGCGGCATCACCAGAACCCGGGAGGGCCTAGGTGTCGCTGGGTCATTAGGAGATTACGCGTCAACGTAGTCCTCCTATTTGTGGCCTGACACTGTGGCTCATATCTGAGCCCGCACCTCACGGGAACACGAACATGTCCAATGTCACGTGAGAGTCTGTCTCACGTGAGCTAGGTACGTCGGAGCACGTCTCACGTCTCCTTTCGCTAGCGTATCAGTTGACCTCCGGTGCGCATCGAATCCCGGCCGTCGTGAGATACGAATGTCTACTATGGTTGATAAGAGCTGCCAATTAATAAGCACATAATGACTATTGTGCGTCGAAGGATTACAAGCCCAAGTGCATAGTTTAGGTAAGTAATGAAACTCAATCCGGTCAGACTGTATGGAAACTGCGACAAGTAGGGCTCAATTAAATCAAGTTAATACGACAGTTTGTATTGATGGTACCGTTCTGCGTAGCTTAGCCGCGATAACCGTGAGATATTCTAGAGCTACGAACTTAAACTCGTGCCCAACAAGGCCACCATTGGGAGGAACCTACCTCATGGAAGGGTGGCTGTGGTAGGGATATTGACATTATCATTAAGTATCTAAGAAGAGTCGCGAGGCTCGCGGAACGTTCGCGCGAGCACGTCCTGCCCGCGTCCACCAGATTTATAACGCGATGAAATCATGGAATAAACCATCGATCGGATCGCTATGGCTCCTTTACACGATACGTACACGCTAGAGGTGCGGACGCAGTCATTCCCAACATTTTCTGGCCCGTAAACATCTTATTCAACTTTCGGAATGCTGGTCTTGAGAGTGGATAAGCGAGTCATAGGAGCCAATGGTGGGATCGACAGGGCTGGGATGGACGCGAGAGCATAGTATCAGAGGGTATACGAAATTCCATCGGGAAGAGCGAGGCCTGAGAAATACGGCTACCCAACATCAGAGAGGAAGGCAGCAAGGCGCGCAAAATTACCCAAATCCTGAACACGGGGAGGTGAAGTGACAGATAAAATAACAATACGGGCCCTCTCGAGTCATGCAGTAATGGAATGAGTACAGATCGTAAAATCCCCTTAACGAGGAACCATTGAGGAGCAAGTCTGGTGCAACGAGCCGCTGGTACATTCCAGGCCTCCATATAGCCGTAATATTCTAAAGTTGTTGCAGTAAAAGAACTTCGGTAGTGGTGGACTCTCTTGGGATGGGCGCGCCCGGTTCCGCCGTCAGCGGTGTTCGACACGCCTGTCGCTCGTCCTCCTAAGCTACTACTCGCCATAAATTGGCGATGCGCTTCCTGGCTAACTGGCCGAGCGTCCGTGCCTCCGGCGCTGTTCAAATGACTCAAGACGAGGCTAGCTCATGTCTTGAAGATTAGAATGTGTTTTACTCAAGAGGGATGGCTAGACGCCGATGATTCGGATCGTGTAATACTATATAGCAGGGTAAACGCATATTGCGAGTATGGCGAGTCCTCCGCCGTACGCTGCATTCACGCTGGCCTATCAGTCTAAATACTCCCGGGACTATATCCAATTGACGGAGCTTAAAGACCTTTATAAACGAGAGGCGAGACAGGTTCGGGGGCCACGGTTTCTGTTTGTCATGATGTCATGAGTGAAATCAGATAGATCCGTCCAGAACAAGCTCCAACTCTTGCGCTGTGATGTTCTATAAGAGAGGCTATATATAATAGCACGCGCTAGAAAGAAGAACCAGAAGCTACCTCGTATGCGAGACAGCCAAAGAGTCTCGAAGTGCTGATGCACAAGGCGGCGCCGTAACCACCACAGTATAAATCCAATGCAAGTGATCGCTGATTCATGTGCAGACCGCTCCCAGTATGCTAAGGATGGCGGAGTGAGCAACTCCAAGCGCGGAGGCACCGAGGACGCCATGTTCCAACGCGGAAAACTCATGGGAGCCGCATGTTTCTCGAACCTAAAGCGAAGTATCCTTCAAAGGCCAAAACCCGAATGGCCCCACTTAGTACACCCCGCGTGACTGTGGAGCGAACGCCATTCAGCGGGAGATCAACGTGCTCGGCTCGGACTGTATCACTGTTAAGGAACTGAGGCCGCGGCGAGAGCGCTTTATGAGATAATGAGAGAGAGCGTGGGTTCCTGGGGGGAGATAAGTGGGTCGCAAGGCAGATAACATTGAAAGAGCGGAATCATGACGGACGAAAGGAGGACCAACCACAGCCCATAGGAGGAGCAGAGCCGCGCTGCACATGGCTCTAATTTGACTCAACACGGGGAAAACGATATACCAAAGGTCCGAAAACATACGACTAACGGGATTTGAAGGACTGAGAGCCGTCTTTCTTGAATTCTATGGGGTGTGGGTGCAGGTGGCCGGCTACATCGTAGTTGGATAGGATGCGATTTGTCCTGGGGTTAATTTCCGTATACGAACGAGACCTCAGCCTGCTAACCAGACTATGGCGGAGGATGATCCCTCCGCAGCTAGCTCTTAGAGGGACTCACGGCCTTTTTAGGCCAGCGGAAGTTTGAGGCAATAACGAGTGCTGTGATGCTTAGATGTTCTGGGCCGCACGGCGCGCGATACACTGATCGTATCAACGAGTCCTATAGCCCGTATACGAGCCGCCCGACAGACCCGGTAAATACTTGAAATTTCAAAATCGTGATGGGAATAGATCAATTGCATATGTTGGTCTTCAAGGAGGAAATGTCCTATAAGCGCGGAGTCATCAGCTCGCGTTGACTACGTTCCCTGCCCTTGTGGTTACAGCCACCGCCCGTATCGCTCCCTACCCGAATTGAAGATCGGTCCGGCTGAAGATGTTCGGAAGTCGCGGCGACGTGATCGCGGTTCGCCGCCTCGACCTGACGTCAGGCGAGAAGTCCAACTGAACCCCTTAGTCAATCAGAGGAGAGAAGTCGTAACAAAAGTTTCCCGTAGGTGAACCTGCGGAAGGAATCATGTCGAATCCTTGCATAGCATGATGACCCGCGAAACACTCGTCGTAAAAGTCGGGCGCCGGGGCGGGGCGTGAGAAACTCTCCTCCCCTCGCACGTCGCTCCCGCGCCGCTTGTCGTGCGGACCTAACAACCCAACCGCTTCCAGGCAGCGGAAAAGCGCCAAAGACAAACCAAAAGATCGCTCGGCCGACCGCCCCGTCCGCAAGCGGAGCGCGCGGGAAGGGGAATGCCGCGGCGTCTGTCAGTAGACCAAAAACGACTCTCCGGCAAACCGTGAATAATCTCGGCTCTCGCATCGGAATGAAGAGATCGTTAGCCGACATGCGACTACTGTTGGTGTGAATTGCAGAATCCCGCGAAAACGCAAATCTCGATCCTTTGAACGCCAAGTTGCGCACCAGCGAATGTCCTTTGAAGGTCCGACGGGACGCTCACTGGCTGACCTGAGGACGCGCGTTTCACACACGCGAGCGAGCGTCGGCCACAGGGTCCTCCCTCCCTCCCGCGGGGGCGGCGGAGATCTGGCCTCCCGGTGCCCCGGCCGCGGCCCGGCCTAAACAGCTGAGTACCTCGGCGGGGAACGTCAACGACTAGTGGTGGTTTGTAAGTCCCTCAACTTCGGTCCCTTGTTCGTGCCGTATAGAGCCACCCGCGCCGCATATCGGGCTCCGACAACCCCTGAGAAAGAGAGTTGCTCTCATCTCGACGGCGACCCCCAGGTCCAGGCGGGATTACCCGCTGAGAACGTTGTAAGCATATCAATAAGCACGGAGTAGGCGCTGCTAGTGAAGAGAAACCTAACAAAGATTCCCCCTAGTGAACGGGCGAGGAAAACCGTGAACAGCCCATAGCTAGAATCGGCGGCTTCCGCCGGTCCGGATTAGTATTGCCTGGGGCACACGAGCGCGCGCGCGTAGCGGGTATGACGCGCGCGCGAGAGCGCGATGGGAGAGGCGATGAATTCGGAGGGGTGACAGTCCGTCGTGCCCCGGACCCGTCGCCCCGACGAGGCGCTGGTCGTGCGAGTCGGGTTGTTTTGGGAATGCAGCCCCAATCGGGCGGTAAAATTCCTCCAGCTAAATAGCCGGCCGAGAAGACCGATTAGCAAACAAGTACCAGCGCAGGGAAAAGAGTGAAAAAGGACTTTGAAAAAGAGCATGTCAAAGAGTGCTTGAAAATGGTCGGGAGGTGAAAGCGGAAATGGGGTGCCTGGCGATGCGCCTCGGTCGGGATGTGAAACGGCGCCAGCCGGTCCGCCCCGATCGGCTCGGGGCACCGTGGACCGAGCGCCCGCGGATTGGGGCGGCGGCCAAAGCCCGGGCTGGTACGATATGCCCGTGGAGACGCCGTCGTTCGATCTGTGCGGGGCAGCGCCTGGCCATCGGCCGTGCTTTGTCTATCTTCGCGCTCCCTGCCTGCTGGGCCTGCGGGCATATGCTCGATAACGGATGCGATTTCTATGCAGCGGGCCGCGTCTTGAAAAACACGGTGACCACAAAGGACGTCTGACATTCAGCGATCATCTACCGTCTGAGTCTACAACCGGGCGAGTATATGAGCCCGTATAGTGGCGCAAAGGAAAAGACGTCGCAGTTGAGGGTAATATCCCACCCTCTGCGCGGGTAGCAGTTCCCCCATGCTGTACCTCGAACCTACTAGAGGCAAGAGAAACCTGTTGTCGGAACCTATCAGTCTTTCACTGAGCAGTATATGTAGCGGATTCGAAGTGTTGAGAGGGCAGTTCTCCGTGTCGGCGACCGAAACTAGAATGCAGTTGAACGAATCTGACATGGGCCTAGAGAGCGGGTAGACAGCGAATCAAAGTGTGGGCGCACAAGCTCAAGGAAGATCCTCTGGCTGGATGGCCCGCAGTGCGATAGAACTGAGACATGCAAATCGATTCGTCACTGACTTGGGTTTAGGGGCGAAAGACCTAAATCGATGCACCGTCCTAGGTAGCCTTGGATTCCTCCCGAAGGTTTCCCAGATCTAGAGCATACCAATCAAGCTGGAGCTTCGCGGTGCGAGTTCTTATCGGGTACAAGCCAATGATATAAGGGGCAACGGGGGGCGCAACGCCCTCGAACACGTTTCTTTCAAAACTTTCATGACTACATAGTGAGCACGCACGTGCAGACAGGAGCGGCTGCCTTCGTTGACCGGCGCCTACGGAATCACGAGCTCCAAAGTGGGAGCCATTTTTGTAAGCAGAACTGGCGATGCGGGATTGAAAACCGAACCGGTTACGGTGCCCAACTGCCGCTACCCCTAGACACCCAACAAAGGGTGTTGGTCGGCATTAAGAAACATTGCAGGGAGCGGTGGTCTATGGAAGTCCGAAAACCGCTAAGGAGTGTGTGAACAATCACCTGCTCGAATCAATCTAGCCCCGAAAAATCGGATTGCGCAAAGGCGCAGCGGACCGTCATA
>JAZHGG010001243.1:0-25092 GCA_036785865.1 Coffea canephora
TAGTACTACTCTCGCCCAAGCACGCTTAACTTCGGAGTTCTGATGGGATCCGGTGCATTAGTGCTGGTATGATCGCACCCGCCATGTTCCTTTCGCTTTATTCTTTTAAACTGCCCGTCCTGTGAAGCAGTGTGGCTTTTCTGGACCCGAATTCATTTTAAGCGTCAATTCAGAATTTCCCCTCATCCTTTTATTTATTTACTTTTACATTTTTCTTTTGTTGATTTGCACCTTTTTTTTTCCTCGTCGCGCAACTCTCAATTATCCTGAAATTGATCCTTCGCGCTTGCGCTTATACATTTGCGCCGACAACTTTGACCGACGATCCGGGCTTCGATCCAGCCGTACCGTTCCTGACTTGTCTCGCGCCTTCAGATCCGCCTTCATGCTTCGATGAGAAGCAAAATATAAAGCAATCGTTCCGACGGAGCTAAATTACTACAGCATAAAGGACGAAGGGGAAATTTGGATTTCGAAACAAAAAAGGGAGGGGTGCAACACGAGGATTTCCCAGGGGGTCACCTAGGGGTGTCAACGGGCCGGGTCCGGGCCGGAATTCATTATTCCGGACCCGGACCCGAATTACTATGCCGGACCCGGATCCGACCCGTTTACCCGACGGGCCTTTTATTCTGTGTTCCGGATCCGGACCCGGCGAGTCTCGGATCCGGGTCGGGTCTACCCGAACAAATTTGCCAAAATTTATAATTTCTAACAAAAAAGAGAAAAAGATATATTTGTAAACTAATTTCTAACTAATGCAAAGAAAAAACCAAATAAGAAAATAAATCAAATTGATTTTACTCAAATACATCATCCTAATCAAATTATATTGATAATATATATATTTTTTAAATTATTAAATCATTTATATCCGGATCCGGGTCTAACACGGGTCGGAAATACTATATTCCGTATCCGACCCGTTTTTTGTTTGAAAAAACGGATCCGGATCCGGGTAACGGAATTAAATCCCTACCCATACCCGCAATAATTTCAGCGATCCGATCCGGATCCGGGTCTAGACCCGACCCGTTGACAGGCCTAGGGTCACCCATCCTAGTAATACTGTCGCCCAAGCACGCTTAACTTCGGAGTTCTGATGGGATCCGGTGCATTAGTGCTGGTATGATCGCACCCGCCATGTTCCTTTCGCTTTATTCTTTAAACTGCCACGTCCTGTGAAGCAGTGTGGCTTTTCTGGACCCGAATTCATTCTAAGCGTCAAATTCATGAATTTCCTCTCATCCTTTTATTTATTTTACTTTTACATTTTTTTCTTGTTGATTTGCACCTTGTTTTTTTCCCTCGTCCGCGCAACTCTCAATTATCCTGAAATTGATCCCTTCACGTTGCGCTTATACATTTTGCGCCGACAACTTTGACCGACGATCCGGGCTTCGATCCAGCCGTACCGTTCCTGACTTGTCTCGCGCCTTCAGATCCGCCTTCATGCTTCGATGAGAAGCAAAATATAAAGCAATCGTTCCGACGGAGCTAAATTACTACAGCATAAAGAACGAAGGGGAAATTTGGATTTCGAAACAAAAAAGGGAGGGGTGCAACACGAGGACTTCCCAGGGGGGTCACCCATCCTAGTACTATCTCGCCAAGCACGCTTAACTTCGGAGTTCTGATGGGATCCGGTGCATTAGTGCTGGTATGATGCACCCGCCATGTTCCTTTCGCTTTATTCTTTTAAACTGCCCGTCCTGTGAAGCAGTGTGGCTTTTCTGGACCGAATTCATTTTAAGCGTCAATTCAAGAATTTCCCCTCATCCTTTTATTTATTTACTTTTACATTTTTTTCTTGTTGATTTGCACCTTTTTTTTTTCCGTCGTCGCGCAACTCTCAATTATCCTGAAATTGATTCCTTCGCGCTTGGCTTATACATTTGCGCCGACAACTTTGACCGACGATCCGGGCTTCGATCCAGCCGTACCGTTCTGACTTGTCTCGCGCTTCAGATCCGCCTTCATGCTTCGATGAGAAGCAAAATATAAAGCAATCGTTCCGAGGAGCTAAATTACTACAGATAAAGGAACGAAGGGGGAAATTTGGATTCGAAACAAAAAGGGAGGGGTGCAACACGAGTTTCCAGGGGTAACCTAGGGGTGTCAACGGGCCGGGTCGGGCCGGAATTCATTATTCCGGACCCGGACCGAATTACTAGCCGGACCGGATCCGACCCGTTTACCGACGGGGCCTTTTATTCTTTTCCGGTCGAACCGGCGAGTCTCGGATCGGGTCGGGTTACCGAACAAATTTGCCAAATTTATAATTTCTAACAAAAAGAGAAAAGATATATTTGTAAACTAATTTTAACTAATGCAAAGAAAAAACCAAATAAGAAAATAAATCAAATGATTTTATCAAATACAATCATCTAATAAATTATATTGATAATATATATATTTTTTAAATTATTAAATCATTTATATCCGGATCCGGGTCTAAACGGGTCGGAATACTATATTCCGTATCCGACCGTTTTTTTGTTTGAAAAAACGGATCCGGATCCGGGTAACGGAATTAAATCCCTACCATACCCGCAATAATTTAGCGATCCGATCCGGATCGGGTCTAGACCCGACCGTTGAAGGCCTAGGGTACCCATCCTATAATACTGTCGCCCAAGCACGCTTAACTTCGGAGTTCTGATGGGATCCGGTGCATTAGTGCTGGTATGATCGCACCCGCCATGTTCCTTTCGCTTTATTCTTTTAAACTGCCACGTCCTGTGAAGCAGTGTGGCTTTTCTGGACCCGAATTCATTCTAAGCGTCAATTCATGAATTTCCTCTCATCCTTTTATTTATTTACTTTTACATTTTTTTCTTGTTGATTTGCACCTTGTTTTTTTCCCTCGTCGCGCAACTCTCAATTATCCTGAAATTGATCCTTCACGCTTGCGCTTATACATTTGCGCCGACAACTTTGACCGACGATCCGGGCTTCGATCCAGCGTACCGTTCCTGACTTGTCTCGCGCCTTCAGATCCGCCTTCATGCTTCGATGAGAAGCAAAATATAAAGCAATCGTTCCGACGGAGCTAAATTACTACAGCATAAGAACGAAGGGGAAATTTGGATTTCGAAACAAAAAAGGGAGGGGTGCAACACGAGGACTTCCCAGGGGGTCACCCATCCTAGTACTACTCTCGCCAAGCACGCTTAACTTCGGAGTTCTGATGGGATCCGGTGCATTAGTGCTGGTATGGATCGCACCCGCCATGTTCCTTTCGCTTTATTCTTTAAACTGCCCCGTCCTGTGAAGCAGTGTGGCTTTTTCTGGACCCGAATTCATTTTAAGCGTCAATTCAAGAATTTCCCCTCATCCTTTATTTATTTACTTTTACATTTTTTTTCTGTTGATTTGCACCTTTTTTTTTTTTTCCGTCGTCGCGCAACTCTTCAATTATCCTGAAATTGATCCTTCGCGCTTGCGCTTATACATTTGCGCCGACAACTTTGACCGACGATCCGGGCTTCGATCCAGCCGTAACCGTTCCTGACTTGTCTCGCGCCTTCAGATCCGCCTTCATGCTTCGATGAGAAGCAAAATATAAAGCAATCGTTCCGACGGAGCTAAATTACTACAGCATAAAGGAACGAAGGGGAAATTTGGATTTCGAAACAAAAAAGGGAGGGGTGCAACACGAGGATTTCCCAGGGGGTCACCTAGGGGTGTCAACGGGCCGGGTCCGGGCCGGAATTCATTATTCCGGACCCGGACCCGAATTACTATGCCGGACCCGGATCCGACCCGTTTACCCGACGGGCCTTTTATTCTGTGTTCCGGATCCGGACCCGGCGAGTCTCGGATCCGGGTCGGGTCTACCCGAACAAATTGCCAAAATTTATAATTTCTAACAAAAAAGAGAAAAGATATATTTGTAAACTAATTTCTAACTAATGCAAAGAAAAAACCAAATAGGAAAATAAATCAAATTGATTTTACTCAAATACATCATCCTAATCAAATTATATTGATAATATATATATTTTTTAAATTATTAAATCATTTATATCCGGATCCGGGTCTAACACGGGTCGGAATACTATATTCCGTATCCGACCCGTTTTTTTGTTTGAAAAAACGGATCCGGATCCGGGTAACGGAATTAAATCCCTACCCATACCCGCAATAATTTCAGCGATCCGATCCGGATCCGGGTCTAGACCCGACCCGTGACAGGCCTAGGGTCACCCATCCTAGTAATACTGTCGCCCAAGCACGCTTAACTTCGGAGTTCTGATGGGATCCGGTGCATTAGTGCTGGTATGATCGCACCCGCCATGTTCCTTTCGCTTTATTCTTTTAAACTGCCACGTCCTGTGAAGCAGTGTGGCTTTTCTGGACCCGAATTCATTCTAAGCGTCAATTCATGAATTCCTCTCATCCTTTTATTTATTTACTTTTACATTTTTTTCTTGTTGATTTGCACCTTGTTTTTTTCCCTCGTCGCGCAACTCTCAATTATCCTGAAATTGATCCTTCACGCTTGCGCTTATACATTTGCGCCGACAACTTTGACCGACGATCCGGGCTTCGATCCAGCCGTACCGTTCCTGACTTGTCTCGCGCCTTCAGATCCGCCTTCATGCTTCGATGAGAAGCAAAATATAAAGCAATCGTTCCGACGGAGCTAAATTACTACAGCATAAAGAACGAAGGGGAAATTTGGATTTCGAAACAAAAAAGGGAGGGTGCAACACGAGGACTTCCCAGGGGTCACCCATCCTAGTACTACTCTCGCCCAAGCACGCTTAACTTCGGAGTTCTGATGGGATCCGGTGCATTAGTGCTGGTATGATCGCACCCGCCATGTTCCTTTCGCTTTATTTTTTAAACTGCCCCGTCCTGTGAAGCAGTGTGGCTTTTCTGGACCCGAATTCATTTTAAGCGTCAATTCAAGAATTTCCCCTCATCCTTTTATTATTTACTTTTACATTTTTTTCTTGTTGATTTGCACCTTTTTTTTTTCCGTCGTCGCGCAACTCTCAATTATCCTGAAATTGATCCTTCGCGCTTGCGCTTATACATTTGCGCCGACAACTTTGACCGACGATCCGGGCTTCGATCCAGCCGTACCGTTCCTGACTTGTCTCGCGCCTTCAGATCCGCCTTCATGCTTCGATGAGAAGCAAAATATAAAGCAATCGTTCCGACGGAGCTAAATTACTACAGCATAAAGGACGAAGGGGAAATTTGGATTTCGAAACAAAAAAGGGAGGGGTGCAACACGAGGATTTCCCAGGGGGTCACCTAGGGGTGTCAACGGGCCGGGTCCGGGCCGGAATTCATTATTCCGGACCCGGACCCGAATTACTATGCCGGACCCGGATCCGACCCGTTTACCCGACGGGCCTTTTATTCTGTGTTCCGGATCCGGACCCGGCGAGTCTCGGATCCGGGTCGGGTCTACCCGAACAAATTTGCCAAAATTTATAATTTCTAACAAAAAAGAGAAAAGATATATTTGTAAACTAATTTCTAACTAATGCAAAGAAAAAACCAAATAAGAAAATAAATCAAATTGATTTTACTCAAATACATCATCCTAATCAAATTATATTGATAATATATATATTTTTTAAATTATTAAATCATTTATATCCGGATCCGGGTCTAACACGGGTCGGAATACTATATTCCGTATCCGACCCGTTTTTTTGTTTGAAAAAACGGATCCGGATCCGGGTAACGGAATTAAATCCCTACCCATACCCGCAATAATTTCAGCGATCCGATCCGGATCCGGGTCTAGACCCGACCCGTTGACAGGCCTAGGGTCACCCATCCTAGTAATACTGTCGCCCAAGCACGCTTAACTTCGGAGTTCTGATGGGATCCGGTGCATTAGTGCTGGTATGATCGCACCCGCCATGTTCCTTTCGCTTTATTCTTTTAAACTGCCACGTCCTGTGAAGCAGTGTGGCTTTTCTGGACCCGAATTCATTCTAAGCGTCAATTCATGAATTTCCTCTCATCCTTTTATTTATTTACTTTTACATTTTTTTCTTGTTGATTTGCACCTTGTTTTTTTCCCTCGTCGCGCAACTCTCAATTATCCTGAAATTGATCCTTCACGCTTGCGCTTATACATTTGCGCCGACAACTTTGACCGACGATCCGGGCTTCGATCCAGCCGTACCGTTCCTGACTTGTCTCGCGCCTTCAGATCCGCCTTCATGCTTCGATGAGAAGCAAAATATAAAGCAATCGTTCCGACGGAGCTAAATTACTACAGCATAAAGAACGAAGGGGAAATTTGGATTTCGAAACAAAAAAGGGAGGGGTGCAACACGAGGACTTCCCAGGGGGTCACCCATCCTAGTACTACTCTCGCCCAAGCACGCTTAACTTCGGAGTTCTGATGGGATCCGGTGCATTAGTGCTGGTATGATCGCACCCGCCATGTTCCTTTCGCTTTATTCTTTTAAACTGCCCCGTCCTGTGAAGCAGTGTGGCTTTTCTGGACCCGAATTCATTTTAAGCGTCAATTCAAGAATTTCCCCTCATCCTTTTATTTATTTACTTTTACATTTTTTCTTGTTGATTTGCACCTTTTTTTTTTCCGTCGTCGCGCAACTCTCAATTATCCTGAAATTGATCCTTCGCGCTTGCGCTTATACATTTGCGCCGACAACTTTGACCGACGATCCGGGCTTCGATCCAGCCGTACCGTTCCTGACTTGTCTCGCGCCTTCAGATCCGCCTTCATGCTTCGATGAGAAGCAAAATATAAAGCAATCGTTCCGACGGAGCTAAATTACTACAGCATAAAGGACGAAGGGGAAATTTGGATTTCGAAACAAAAAAGGGAGGGGTGCAACACGAGGATTTCCCAGGGGGTCACCTAGGGGTGTCAACGGGCCGGGTCCGGGCCGGAATTCATTATTCCGGACCCGGACCCGAATTACTATGCCGGACCCGGATCCGACCCGTTTACCCGACGGGCCTTTTATTCTGTGTTCCGGATCCGGACCCGGCGAGTCTCGGATCCGGGTCGGGTCTACCCGAACAAATTTGCCAAAATTTATAATTTCTAACAAAAAAGAGAAAAAGATATATTTGTAAACTAATTTCTAACTAATGCAAAGAAAAAACCAAATAAGAAAATAAATCAAATTGATTTTACTCAAATACATCATCCTAATCAAATTATATTGATAATATATATATTTTTTAAATTATTAAATCATTTATATCCGGATCCGGGTCTAACACGGGTCGGAATACTATATTCCGTATCCGACCCGTTTTTTTGTTTGAAAAAAACGGATCCGGATCCGGGTAACGGAATTAAATCCCTACCCATACCCGCAATAATTTCAGCGATCCGATCCGGATCCGGGTCTAGACCCGACCCGTTGACAGGCCTAGGGTCACCCATCCTAGTAATACTGTCGCCCAAGCACGCTTAACTTCGGAGTTCTGATGGGATCCGGTGCATTAGTGCTGGTATGATCGCACCCGCCATGTTCCTTTCGCTTTATTCTTTTAAACTGCCACGTCCTGTGAAGCAGTGTGGCTTTTCTGGACCCGAATTCATTCTAAGCGTCAATTCATGAATTTCCTCTCATCCTTTTATTTATTTACTTTTACATTTTTTTCTTGTTGATTTGCACCTTGTTTTTTTCCCTCGTCGCGCAACTCTCAATTATCCTGAAATTGATCCTTCACGCTTGCGCTTATACATTTGCGCCGACAACTTTGACCGACGATCCGGGCTTCGATCCAGCCGTACCGTTCCTGACTTGTCTCGCGCCTTCAGATCCGCCTTCATGCTTCGATGAGAAGCAAAATATAAAGCAATCGTTCCGACGGAGCTAAATTACTACAGCATAAAGAACGAAGGGGAAATTTGGATTTCGAAACAAAAAAGGGAGGGGTGCAACACGAGGACTTCCCAGGGGGTCACCCATCCTAGTACTACTCTCGCCCAAGCACGCTTAACTTCGGAGTTCTGATGGGATCCGGTGCATTAGTGCTGGTATGATCGCACCCGCCATGTTCCTTTCGCTTTATTCTTTTAAACTGCCCCGTCCTGTGAAGCAGTGTGGCTTTTCTGGACCCGAATTCATTTTAAGCGTCAATTCAAGAATTTCCCCTCATCCTTTTATTTATTTACTTTTACATTTTTTTCTTGTTGATTTGCACCTTTTTTTTTTTCCGTCGTCGCGCAACTCTCAATTATCCTGAAATTGATCCTTCGCGCTTGCGCTTATACATTTGCGCCGACAACTTTGACCGACGATCCGGGCTTCGATCCAGCCGTACCGTTCCTGACTTGTCTCGCGCCTTCAGATCCGCCTTCATGCTTCGATGAGAAGCAAAATATAAAGCAATCGTTCCGACGGAGCTAAATTACTACAGCATAAAGGACGAAGGGGAAATTTGGATTTCGAAACAAAAAAGGGAGGGGTGCAACACGAGGATTTCCCAGGGGGTCACCTAGGGGTGTCAACGGGCCGGGTCCGGGCCGGAATTCATTATTCCGGACCCGGACCCGAATTACTATGCCGGACCCGGATCCGACCCGTTTACCCGACGGGCCTTTTATTCTGTGTTCCGGATCCGGACCCGGCGAGTCTCGGATCCGGGTCGGGTCTACCCGAACAAATTTGCCAAAATTTATAATTTCTAACAAAAAAGAGAAAAAGATATATTTGTAAACTAATTTCTAACTAATGCAAAGAAAAAACCAAATAAGAAAATAAATCAAATTGATTTTACTCAAATACATCATCCTAATCAAATTATATTGATAATATATATATTTTTTAAATTATTAAATCATTTATATCCGGATCCGGGTCTAACACGGGTCGGAATACTATATTCCGTATCCGACCCGTTTTTTTGTTTGAAAAAACGGATCCGGATCCGGGTAACGGAATTAAATCCCTACCCATACCCGCAATAATTTCAGCGATCCGATCCGGATCCGGGTCTAGACCCGACCCGTTGACAGGCCTAGGGTCACCCATCCTAGTAATACTGTCGCCCAAGCACGCTTAACTTCGGAGTTCTGATGGGATCCGGTGCATTAGTGCTGGTATGATCGCACCCGCCATGTTCCTTTCGCTTTATTCTTTTAAACTGCCACGTCCTGTGAAGCAGTGTGGCTTTTCTGGACCCGAATTCATTCTAAGCGTCAATTCATGAATTTCCTCTCATCCTTTTATTTATTTACTTTTACATTTTTTTCTTGTTGATTTGCACCTTGTTTTTTTCCCTCGTCGCGCAACTCTCAATTATCCTGAAATTGATCCTTCACGCTTGCGCTTATACATTTGCGCCGACAACTTTGACCGACGATCCGGGCTTCGATCCAGCCGTACCGTTCCTGACTTGTCTCGCGCCTTCAGATCCGCCTTCATGCTTCGATGAGAAGCAAAATATAAAGCAATCGTTCCGACGGAGCTAAATTACTACAGCATAAAGAACGAAGGGGAAATTTGGATTTCGAAACAAAAAAGGGAGGGGTGCAACACGAGGACTTCCCAGGGGGTCACCCATCCTAGTACTACTCTCGCCCAAGCACGCTTAACTTCGGAGTTCTGATGGGATCCGGTGCATTAGTGCTGGTATGATCGCACCCGCCATGTTCCTTTCGCTTTATTCTTTTAAACTGCCCCGTCCTGTGAAGCAGTGTGGCTTTTCTGGACCCGAATTCATTTTAAGCGTCAATTCAAGAATTTCCCCTCATCCTTTTATTTATTTACTTTTACATTTTTTTCTTGTTGATTTGCACCTTTTTTTTTTTCCGTCGTCGCGCAACTCTCAATTATCCTGAAATTGATCCTTCGCGCTTGCGCTTATACATTTGCGCCGACAACTTTGACCGACGATCCGGGCTTCGATCCAGCCGTACCGTTCCTGACTTGTCTCGCGCCTTCAGATCCGCCTTCATGCTTCGATGAGAAGCAAAATATAAAGCAATCGTTCCGACGGAGCTAAATTACTACAGCATAAAGGACGAAGGGGAAATTTGGATTTCGAAACCAAAAAAGGGAGGGGTGCAACACGAGGATTTCCCAGGGGGTCACCTAGGGGTGTCAACGGGCCGGGTCCGGGCCGGAATTCATTATTCCGGACCCGGACCCGAATTACTATGCCGGACCCGGATCCGACCCGTTTACCCGACGGG
Source organism: Coffea canephora (assembly GCA_036785865.1). NCBI lineage: Eukaryota > Viridiplantae > Streptophyta > Magnoliopsida > Gentianales > Rubiaceae > Coffea > Coffea canephora. The sequence continues at coordinate 10,160 of JAZHGG010001243.1, forward strand.
CCTTTTATTCTGTGTTCCGGATCCGGACCCGGCGAGTCTCGGATCCGGGTCGGGTCTACCCGAACAAATTTGCCAAAATTTATAATTTCTAACAAAAAAGAGAAAAAGATATATTTGTAAACTAATTTCTAACTAATGCAAAGAAAAAACCAAATAAGAAAATAAATCAAATTGATTTTACTCAAATACATCATCCTAATCAAATTATATTGATAATATATATATTTTTTAAATTATTAAATCATTTATATCCGGATCCGGGTCTAACACGGGTCGGAATACTATATTCCGTATCCGACCCGTTTTTTTGTTTGAAAAAACGGATCCGGATCCGGGTAACGGAATTAAATCCCTACCCATACCCGCAATAATTTCAGCGATCCGATCCGGATCCGGGTCTAGACCCGACCCGTTGACAGGCCTAGGGTCACCCATCCTAGTAATACTGTCGCCCAAGCACGCTTAACTTCGGAGTTCTGATGGGATCCGGTGCATTAGTGCTGGTATGATCGCACCCGCCATGTTCCTTTCGCTTTATTCTTTTAAACTGCCACGTCCTGTGAAGCAGTGTGGCTTTTCTGGACCCGAATTCATTCTAAGCGTCAATTCATGAATTTCCTCTCATCCTTTTATTTATTTACTTTTACATTTTTTTCTTGTTGATTTGCACCTTGTTTTTTTCCCTCGTCGCGCAACTCTCAATTATCCTGAAATTGATCCTTCACGCTTGCGCTTATACATTTGCGCCGACAACTTTGACCGACGATCCGGGCTTCGATCCAGCCGTACCGTTCCTGACTTGTCTCGCGCCTTCAGATCCGCCTTCATGCTTCGATGAGAAGCAAAATATAAAGCAATCGTTCCGACGGAGCTAAATTACTACAGCATAAAGAACGAAGGGGAAATTTGGATTTCGAAACAAAAAAGGGAGGGGTGCAACACGAGGACTTCCCAGGGGGTCACCCATCCTAGTACTACTCTCGCCCAAGCACGCTTAACTTCGGAGTTCTGATGGGATCCGGTGCATTAGTGCTGGTATGATCGCACCCGCCATGTTCCTTTCGCTTTATTCTTTTAAACTGCCCCGTCCTGTGAAGCAGTGTGGCTTTTCTGGACCCGAATTCATTTTAAGCGTCAATTCAAGAATTTCCCCTCATCCTTTTATTTATTTACTTTTACATTTTTTTCTTGTTGATTTGCACCTTTTTTTTTTCCGTCGTCGCGCAACTCTCAATTATCCTGAAATTGATCCTTCGCGCTTGCGCTTATACATTTGCGCCGACAACTTTGACCGACGATCCGGGCTTCGATCCAGCCGTACCGTTCCTGACTTGTCTCGCGCCTTCAGATCCGCCTTCATGCTTCGATGAGAAGCAAAATATAAAGCAATCGTTCCGACGGAGCTAAATTACTACAGCATAAAGGACGAAGGGGAAATTTGGATTTCGAAACAAAAAAGGGAGGGGTGCAACACGAGGATTTCCCAGGGGGTCACCTAGGGGTGTCAACGGGCCGGGTCCGGGCCGGAATTCATTATTCCGGACCCGGACCCGAATTACTATGCCGGACCCGGATCCGACCCGTTTACCCGACGGGCCTTTTATTCTGTGTTCCGGATCCGGACCCGGCGAGTCTCGGATCCGGGTCGGGTCTACCCGAACAAATTTGCCAAAATTTATAATTTCTAACAAAAAAGAGAAAAAGATATATTTGTAAACTAATTTCTAACTAATGCAAAGAAAAAACCAAATAAGAAAATAAATCAAATTGATTTTACTCAAATACATCATCCTAATCAAATTATATTGATAATATATATATTTTTTAAATTATTAATCATTTATATCCGGATCCGGGTCTAACACGGGTCGGAATACTATATTCCGTATCCGACCCGTTTTTTGTTTGAAAAAACGGATCCGGATCCGGGTAACGGAATTAAATCCCTACCCATACCCGCAATAATTTCAGCGATCCGATCCGGATCCGGGTCTAGACCCGACCCGTTGACAGGCCTAGGGTCACCCATCCTAGTAATACTGTCGCCCAAGCACGCTTAACTTCGGAGTTCTGATGGGATCCGGTGCATTAGTGCTGGTATGATCGCACCCGCCATGTTCCTTTCGCTTTATTCTTTTAAACTGCCACGTCCTGTGAAGCAGTGTGGCTTTTCTGGACCCGAATTCATTCTAAGCGTCAATTCATGAATTTCCTCTCATCCTTTTATTTATTTACTTTTACATTTTTTTCTTGTTGATTTGCACCTTGTTTTTTTCCCTCGTCGCGCAACTCTCAATTATCCTGAAATTGATCCTTCACGCTTGCGCTTATACATTTGCGCCGACAACTTTGACCGACGATCCGGGCTTCGATCCAGCCGTACCGTTCCTGACTTGTCTCGCGCCTTCAGATCCGCCTTCATGCTTCGATGAGAAGCAAAATATAAAGCAATCGTTCCGACGGAGCTAAATTACTACAGCATAAAGAACGAAGGGGAAATTTGGATTTCGAAACAAAAAAGGGAGGGGTGCAACACGAGGACTTCCCAGGGGGTCACCCATCCTAGTACTACTCTCGCCCAAGCACGCTTAACTTCGGAGTTCTGATGGGATCCGGTGCATTAGTGCTGGTATGATCGCACCCGCCATGTTCCTTTCGCTTTATTCTTTTAAACTGCCCCGTCCTGTGAAGCAGTGTGGCTTTTCTGGACCCGAATTCATTTTAAGCGTCAATTCAAGAATTTCCCCTCATCCTTTTATTTATTTACTTTTACATTTTTTTCTTGTTGATTTGCACCTTTTTTTTTTTCCGTCGTCGCGCAACTCTCAATTATCCTGAAATTGATCCTTCGCGCTTGCGCTTATACATTTGCGCCGACAACTTTGACCGACGATCCGGGCTTCGATCCAGCCGTACCGTTCCTGACTTGTCTCGCGCCTTCAGATCCGCCTTCATGCTTCGATGAGAAGCAAAATATAAAGCAATCGTTCCGACGGAGCTAAATTACTACAGCATAAAGGACGAAGGGGAAATTTGGATTTCGAAACAAAAAAGGGAGGGGTGCAACACGAGGATTTCCCAGGGGGTCACCTAGGGGTGTCAACGGGCCGGGTCCGGGCCGGAATTCATTATTCCGGACCCGGACCCGAATTACTATGCCGGACCCGGATCCGACCCGTTTACCCGACGGGCCTTTTATTCTGTGTTCCGGATCCGGACCCGGCGAGTCTCGGATCCGGGTCGGGTCTACCCGAACAAATTTGCCAAAATTTATAATTTCTAACAAAAAGAGAAAAAGATATATTTGTAAACTAATTTCTAACTAATGCAAAGAAAAAACCAAATAAGAAAATAAATCAAATTGATTTTACTCAAATACATCATCCTAATCAAATTATATTGATAATTATATATTTTTTAAATTATTAAATCATTTATATCCGGATCCGGGTCTAATACGGGTCGGAATACTATATTCCGTATCCGACCCGTTTTTTTGTTTGAAAAAACGGATCCGGATCCGGGTAACGGAATTAAATCCCTACCCATACCCGCAATAATTTCAGCGATCCGATCCGGATCCGGGTCTAGACCCGACCCGTTGACAGGCCTAGGGTCACCCATCCTAGTAATACTGTCGCCCAAGCACGCTTAACTTCGGAGTTCTGATGGGATCCGGTGCATTAGTGCTGGTATGATCGCACCCGCCATGTTCCTTTCGCTTTATTCTTTTAAACTGCCACGTCCTGTGAAGCAGTGTGGCTTTTCTGGACCCGAATTCATTCTAAGCGTCAATTCATGAATTTCCTCTCATCCTTTTATTTATTTACTTTTACATTTTTTCTTGTTGATTTGCACCTTGTTTTTTTCCCTCGTCGCGCAACTCTCAATTATCCTGAAATTGATCCTTCACGCTTGCGCTTATACATTTGCGCCGACAACTTTGACCGACGATCCGGGCTTCGATCCAGCCGTACCGTTCCTGACTTGTCTCGCGCCTTCAGATCCGCCTTCATGCTTCGATGAGAAGCAAAATATAAAGCAATCGTTCCGACGGAGCTAAATTACTACAGCATAAAGAACGAAGGGGAAATTTGGATTTCGAAACAAAAAAGGGAGGGGTGCAACACGAGGACTTCCCAGGGGGTCACCCATCCTAGTACTACTCTCGCCCAAGCACGCTTAACTTCGGAGTTCTGATGGGATCCGGTGCATTAGTGCTGGTATGATCGCACCCGCCATGTTCCTTTCGCTTTATTCTTTTAAACTGCCCCGTCCTGTGAAGCAGTGTGGCTTTTCTGGACCCGAATTCATTTTAAGCGTCAATTCAAGAATTTCCCCTCATCCTTTTATTTATTTACTTTTACATTTTTTCTTGTTGATTTGCACCTTTTTTTTTTCCGTCGTCGCGCAACTCTCAATTATCCTGAAATTGATCCTTCGCGCTTGCGCTTATACATTTGCGCCGACAACTTTGACCGACGATCCGGGCTTCGATCCAGCCGTACCGTTCCTGACTTGTCTCGCGCCTTCAGATCCGCCTTCATGCTTCGATGAGAAGCAAAATATAAAGCAATCGTTCCGACGGAGCTAAATTACTACAGCATAAAGGACGAAGGGGAAATTTGGATTTCGAAACAAAAAAGGGAGGGGTGCAACACGAGGATTTCCCAGGGGGTCACCTAGGGGTGTCAACGGGCCGGGTCCGGGCCGGAATTCATTATTCCGGACCCGGACCCGAATTACTATGCCGGACCCGGATCCGACCCGTTTACCCGACGGGCCTTTTATTCTGTGTTCCGGATCCGGACCCGGCGAGTCTCGGATCCGGGTCGGGTCTACCCGAACAAATTTGCCAAAATTTATAATTTCTAACAAAAAAGAGAAAAAGATATATTTGTAAACTAATTTCTAACTAATGCAAAGAAAAAACCAAATAAGAAAATAAATCAAATTGATTTTACTCAAATACATCATCCTAATCAAATTATATTGATAATATATATATTTTTTAAATTATTAAATCATTTATATCCGGATCCGGGTCTAACACGGGTCGGAATACTATATTCCGTATCCGACCCGTTTTTTTGTTTGAAAAAACGGATCCGGATCCGGGTAACGGAATTAAATCCCTACCCATACCCGCAATAATTTCAGCGATCCGATCCGGATCCGGGTCTAGACCCGACCCGTTGACAGGCCTAGGGTCACCCATCCTAGTAATACTGTCGCCCAAGCACGCTTAACTTCGGAGTTCTGATGGGATCCGGTGCATTAGTGCTGGTATGATCGCACCCGCCATGTTCCTTTCGCTTTATTCTTTTAAACTGCCACGTCCTGTGAAGCAGTGTGGCTTTTCTGGACCCGAATTCATTCTAAGCGTCAATTCATGAATTTCCTCTCATCCTTTTATTTATTTACTTTTACATTTTTTTCTTGTTGATTTGCACCTTGTTTTTTTCCCTCGTCGCGCAACTCTCAATTATCCTGAAATTGATCCTTCACGCTTGCGCTTATACATTTGCGCCGACAACTTTGACCGACGATCCGGGCTTCGATCCAGCCGTACCGTTCCTGACTTGTCTCGCGCCTTCAGATCCGCCTTCATGCTTCGATGAGAAGCAAAATATAAAGCAATCGTTCCGACGGAGCTAAATTACTACAGCATAAAGAACGAAGGGGAAATTTGGATTTCGAAACAAAAAAGGGAGGGGTGCAACACGAGGACTTCCCAGGGGGTCACCCATCCTAGTACTACTCTCGCCCAAGCACGCTTAACTTCGGAGTTCTGATGGGATCCGGTGCATTAGTGCTGGTATGATCGCACCCGCCATGTTCCTTTCGCTTTATTCTTTTAAACTGCCCCGTCCTGTGAAGCAGTGTGGCTTTTCTGGACCCGAATTCATTTTAAGCGTCAATTCAAGAATTTCCCCTCATCCTTTTATTTATTTACTTTTACATTTTTTTCTTGTTGATTTGCACCTTTTTTTTTTCCGTCGTCGCGCAACTCTCAATTATCCTGAAATTGATCCTTCGCGCTTGCGCTTATACATTTGCGCCGACAACTTTGACCGACGATCCGGGCTTCGATCCAGCCGTACCGTTCCTGACTTGTCTCGCGCCTTCAGATCCGCCTTCATGCTTCGATGAGAAGCAAAATATAAAGCAATCGTTCCGACGGAGCTAAATTACTACAGCATAAAGGACGAAGGGGAAATTTGGATTTCGAAACAAAAAAGGGAGGGGTGCAACACGAGGATTTCCCAGGGGGTCACCTAGGGGTGTCAACGGGCCGGGTCCGGGCCGGAATTCATTATTCCGGACCCGGACCCGAATTACTATGCCGGACCCGGATCCGACCCGTTTACCCGACGGGCCTTTTATTCTGTGTTCCGGATCCGGACCCGGCGAGTCTCGGATCCGGGTCGGGTCTACCCGAACAAATTTGCCAAATTTATAATTTCTAACAAAAAAGAGAAAAAGATATATTTGTAAACTAATTTCTAACTAATGCAAAGAAAAAACCAAATAAGAAAATAAATCAAATTGATTTTACTCAAATACATCATCCTAATCAAATTATATTGATAATATATATATTTTTTAAATTATTAAATCATTTATATCCGGATCCGGGTCTAATACGGGTCGGAATACTATATTCCGTATCCGACCCGTTTTTTTGTTTGAAAAAACGGATCCGGATCCGGGTAACGGAATTAAATCCCTACCCATACCCGCAATAATTTCAGCGATCCGATCCGGATCCGGGTCTAGACCCGACCCGTTGACAGGCCTAGGTCACCCATCCTAGTAATACTGTCGCCCAAGCACGCTTAACTTCGGAGTTCTGATGGGATCCGGTGCATTAGTGCTGGTATGATCGCACCCGCCATGTTCCTTTCGCTTTATTCTTTTAAACTGCCACGTCCTGTGAAGCAGTGTGGCTTTTCTGGACCCGAATTCATTCTAAGCGTCAATTCATGAATTTCCTCTCATCCTTTTATTTATTTACTTTTACATTTTTTTCTTGTTGATTTGCACCTTGTTTTTTTCCCTCGTCGCGCAACTCTCAATTATCCTGAAATTGATCCTTCACGCTTGCGCTTATACATTTGCGCCGACAACTTTGACCGACGATCCGGGCTTCGATCCAGCCGTACCGTTCCTGACTTGTCTCGCGCCTTCAGATCCGCCTTCATGCTTCGATGAGAAGCAAAATATAAAGCAATCGTTCCGACGGAGCTAAATTACTACAGCATAAAGAACGAAGGGGAAATTTGGATTTCGAAACAAAAAAGGGAGGGGTGCAACACGAGGACTTCCCAGGGGGTCACCCATCCTAGTACTACTCTCGCCCAAGCACGCTTAACTTCGGAGTTCTGATGGGATCCGGTGCATTAGTGCTGGTATGATCGCACCCGCCATGTTCCTTTCGCTTTATTCTTTTAAACTGCCCCGTCCTGTGAAGCAGTGTGGCTTTTCTGGACCCGAATTCATTTTAAGCGTCAATTCAAGAATTTCCCCTCATCCTTTTATTTATTTACTTTTACATTTTTTTCTTGTTGATTTGCACCTTTTTTTTTTCCGTCGTCGCGCAACTCTCAATTATCCTGAAATTGATCCTTCGCGCTTGCGCTTATACATTTGCGCCGACAACTTTGACCGACGATCCGGGCTTCGATCCAGCCGTACCGTTCCTGACTTGTCTCGCGCCTTCAGATCCGCCTTCATGCTTCGATGAGAAGCAAAATATAAAGCAATCGTTCCGACGGAGCTAAATTACTACAGCATAAAGGACGAAGGGGAAATTTGGATTTCGAAACAAAAAAGGGAGGGGTGCAACACGAGGATTTCCCAGGGGGTCACCTAGGGGTGTCAACGGGCCGGGTCCGGGCCGGAATTCATTATTCCGGACCCGGACCCGAATTACTATGCCGGACCCGGATCCGACCCGTTTACCCGACGGGCCTTTTATTCTGTGTTCCGGATCCGGACCCGGCGAGTCTCGGATCCGGGTCGGGTCTACCCGAACAAATTTGCCAAAATTTATAATTTCTAACAAAAAAGAGAAAAAGATATATTTGTAAACTAATTTCTAACTAATGCAAAGAAAAAACCAAATAAGAAAATAAATCAAATTGATTTTACTCAAATACATCATCCTAATCAAATTATATTGATAATATATATATTTTTTAAATTATTAAATCATTTATATCCGGATCCGGGTCTAACACGGGTCGGAATACTATATTCCGTATCCGACCCGTTTTTTTGTTTGAAAAAACGGATCCGGATCCGGGTAACGGAATTAAATCCCTACCCATACCCGCAATAATTCAGCGATCCGATCCGGATCCGGGTCTAGACCCGACCCGTTGACAGGCCTAGGGTCACCCATCCTAGTAATACTGTCGCCCAAGCACGCTTAACTTCGGAGTTCTGATGGGATCCGGTGCATTAGTGCTGGTATGATCGCACCCGCCATGTTCCTTTCGCTTTATTCTTTTAAACTGCCACGTCCTGTGAAGCAGTGTGGCTTTTCTGGACCCGAATTCATTCTAAGCGTCAATTCATGAATTTCCTCTCATCCTTTTATTTATTTACTTTTACATTTTTTTCTTGTTGATTTGCACCTTGTTTTTTTCCCTCGTCGCGCAACTCTCAATTATCCTGAAATTGATCCTTCACGCTTGCGCTTATACATTTGCGCCGACAACTTTGACCGACGATCCGGGCTTCGATCCAGCCGTACCGTTCCTGACTTGTCTCGCGCCTTCAGATCCGCCTTCATGCTTCGATGAGAAGCAAAATATAAAGCAATCGTTCCGACGGAGCTAAATTACTACAGCATAAAGAACGAAGGGGAAATTTGGATTTCGAAACAAAAAAGGGAGGGGTGCAACACGAGGACTTCCCAGGGGGTCACCCATCCTAGTACTACTCTCGCCCAAGCACGCTTAACTTCGGAGTTCTGATGGGATCCGGTGCATTAGTGCTGGTATGATCGCACCCGCCATGTTCCTTTCGCTTTATTCTTTTAAACTGCCCCGTCCTGTGAAGCAGTGTGGCTTTTCTGGACCCGAATTCATTTTAAGCGTCAATTCAAGAATTTCCCCTCATCCTTTTATTTATTTACTTTTACATTTTTTTCTTGTTGATTTGCACCTTTTTTTTTTCCGTCGTCGCGCAACTCTCAATTATCCTGAAATTGATCCTTCGCGCTTGCGCTTATACATTTGCGCCGACAACTTTGACCGACGATCCGGGCTTCGATCCAGCCGTACCGTTCCTGACTTGTCTCGCGCCTTCAGATCCGCCTTCATGCTTCGATGAGAAGCAAAATATAAAGCAATCGTTCCGACGGAGCTAAATTACTACAGCATAAAGGACGAAGGGGAAATTTGGATTTCGAAACAAAAAAGGGAGGGGTGCAACACGAGGATTTCCCAGGGGGTCACCTAGGGGTGTCAACGGGCCGGGTCCGGGCCGGAATTCATTATTCCGGACCCGGACCCGAATTACTATGCCGGACCCGGATCCGACCCGTTTACCCGACGGGCCTTTTATTCTGTGTTCCGGATCCGGACCCGGCGAGTCTCGGATCCGGGTCGGGTCTACCCGAACAAATTTGCCAAAATTTATAATTTCTAACAAAAAAGAGAAAAAGATATATTTGTAAACTAATTTCTAACTAATGCAAAGAAAAAACCAAATAAGAAAATAAATCAAATTGATTTTACTCAAATACATCATCCTAATCAAATTATATTGATAATATATATATTTTTTAAATTATTAAATCATTTATATCCGGATCCGGGTCTAACACGGGTCGGAATACTATATTCCGTATCCGACCCGTTTTTTTGTTTGAAAAAACGGATCCGGATCCGGGGTAACGGAATTAAATCCCTACCCATACCCGCAATAATTTCAGCGATCCGATCCGGATCCGGGTCTAGACCCGACCCGTTGACAGGCCTAGGGTCACCCATCCTAGTAATACTGTCGCCCAAGCACGCTTAACTTCGGAGTTCTGATGGGATCCGGTGCATTAGTGCTGGTATGATCGCACCCGCCATGTTCCTTTCGCTTTATTCTTTTAAACTGCCACGTCCTGTGAAGCAGTGTGGCTTTTCTGGACCCGAATTCATTCTAAGCGTCAATTCATGAATTTCCTCTCATCCTTTTATTTATTTACTTTTACATTTTTTCTTGTTGATTTGCACCTTGTTTTTTTCCCTCGTCGCGCAACTCTCAATTATCCTGAAATTGATCCTTCACGCTTGCGCTTATACATTTGCGCCGACAACTTTGACCGACGATCCGGGCTTCGATCCAGCCGTACCGTTCCTGACTTGTCTCGCGCCTTCAGATCCGCCTTCATGCTTCGATGAGAAGCAAAATATAAAGCAATCGTTCCGACGGAGCTAAATTACTACAGCATAAAGAACGAAGGGGAAATTTGGATTTCGAAACAAAAAAGGAGGGGTGCAACACGAGGACTTCCCAGGGGGTCACCCATCCTAGTACTACTCTCGCCCAAGCACGCTTAACTTCGGAGTTCTGATGGGATCCGGTGCATTAGTGCTGGTATGATCGCACCCGCCATGTTCCTTTCGCTTTATTCTTTTAAACTGCCCCGTCCTGTGAAGCAGTGTGGCTTTTCTGGACCCGAATTCATTTTAAGCGTCAATTCAAGAATTTCCCCTCATCCTTTTATTTATTTACTTTTACATTTTTTTCTTGTTGATTTGCACCTTTTTTTTTCCGTCGTCGCGCAACTCTCAATTATCCTGAAATTGATCCTTCGCGCTTGCGCTTATACATTTGCGCCGACAACTTTGACCGACGATCCGGGCTTCGATCCAGCCGTACCGTTCCTGACTTGTCTCGCGCCTTCAGATCCGCCTTCATGCTTCGATGAGAAGCAAAATATAAAGCAATCGTTCCGACGGAGCTAAATTACTACAGCATAAAGGACGAAGGGGAAATTTGGATTTCGAAACAAAAAAGGGAGGGGTGCAACACGAGGATTTCCCAGGGGGTCACCTAGGGGTGTCAACGGGCCGGGTCCGGGCCGGAATTCATTATTCCGGACCCGGACCCGAATTACTATGCCGGACCCGGATCCGACCCGTTTACCCGACGGGCCTTTTATTCTGTGTTCCGGATCCGGACCCGGCGAGTCTCGGATCCGGGTCGGGTCTACCCGAACAAATTTGCCAAAATTATAATTTCTAACAAAAAAGAGAAAAAGATATATTTGTAAACTAATTTCTAACTAATGCAAAGAAAAAACCAAATAAGAAAATAAATCAAATTGATTTTACTCAAATACATCATCCTAATCAAATTATATTGATAATATATATATTTTTTAAATTATTAAATCATTTATATCCGGATCCGGGTCTAACACGGTCGGAATACTATATTCCGTATCCGACCCGTTTTTTTGTTTGAAAAAACGGATCCGGATCCGGGTAACGGAATTAAATCCCTACCCATACCCGCAATAATTTCAGCGATCCGATCCGGATCCGGTCTAGACCCGACCCGTTGACAGGCCTAGGGTCACCCATCCTAGTAATACTGTCGCCCAAGCACGCTTAACTTCGGAGTTCTGATGGGATCCGGTGCATTAGTGCTGGTATGATCGCACCCGCCATGTTCCTTTCGCTTTATTCTTTTAAACTGCCACGTCCTGTGAAGCAGTGTGGCTTTTCTGGACCCGAATTCATTCTAAGCGTCAATTCATGAATTTCCTCTCATCCTTTTATTTATTTACTTTTACATTTTTTTCTTGTTGATTTGCACCTTGTTTTTTTCCCTCGTCGCGCAACTCTCAATTATCCTGAAATTGATCCTTCACGCTTGCGCTTATACATTTGCGCCGACAACTTTGACCGACGATCCGGGCTTCGATCCAGCCGTACCGTTCCTGACTTGTCTCGCGCCTTCAGATCCGCCTTCATGCTTCGATGAGAAGCAAAATATAAAGCAATCGTTCCGACGGAGCTAAATTACTACAGCATAAAGAACGAAGGGGAAATTTGGATTTCGAAACAAAAAAGGGAGGGGTGCAACACGAGGACTTCCCAGGGGTCACCCATCCTAGTACTACTCTCGCCCAAGCACGCTTAACTTCGGAGTTCTGATGGGATCCGGTGCATTAGTGCTGGTATGATCGCACCCGCCATGTTCCTTTCGCTTTATTCTTTTAAACTGCCCCGTCCTGTGAAGCAGTGTGGCTTTTCTGGACCCGAATTCATTTTAAGCGTCAATTCAAGAATTTCCCCTCATCCTTTTATTTATTTACTTTTACATTTTTTTCTTGTTGATTTGCACCTTTTTTTTTTCCTCGTCGCGCAACTCTCAATTATCCTGAAATTGATCCTTCGCGCTTGCGCTTATACATTTGCGCCGACAACTTTGACCGACGATCCGGGCTTCGATCCAGCCCGTACCGTTCCTGACTTGTCTCGCGCCTTCAGATCCGCCTTCATGCTTCGATGAGAAGCAAAATATAAAGCAATCGTTCCGACGGAGCTAAATTACTACAGCATAAAGGACGAAGGGGAAATTTGGATTTCGAAACAAAAAAGGGAGGGGTGCAACACGAGGATTTCCCAGGGGTCACCTAGGGGTGTCAACGGGCCGGGTCCGGGGCCGGAATTCATTATTCCGGACCCGGACCCGAATTACTATGCCGGACCCGGATCCGACCCGTTTACCCGACGGGCCTTTTATTCTGTGTTCCGGATCCGGACCCGGCGAGTCTCGGATCCGGGTCGGGTCTACCCGAACAAATTTGCCAAAATTTATAATTTCTAACAAAAAAGAGAAAAAGATATATTTGTAAACTAATTTCTAACTAATGCAAAGAAAAAACCAAATAAGAAAATAAATCAAATTGATTTTACTCAAATACATCATCCTAATCAAATTATATTGATAATATATATATTTTTTAAATTATTAAATCATTTATATCCGGATCCGGGTCTAATACGGGTCGGAATACTATATTCCGTATCCGACCCCGTTTTTTGTTTGAAAAAACGGATCCGGATCCGGGGTAACGGAATTAAATCCCTACCCATACCCCGCAATAATTTCAGCGATCCGATCCGGATCCGGGTCTAGACCCGACCCGTTGACAGGCCTAGGGTCACCCATCCTAGTAATACTGTCGCCCAAGCACGCTTAACTTCGGAGTTCTGATGGGATCCGGTGCATTAGTGCTGGTATGATCGCACCCGCCATGTTCCTTTCGCTTTATTCTTTTAAACTGCCACGTCCTGTGAGCAGTGTGGCTTTTCTGGACCCGAATTCATTCTAAGCGTCAATTCATGAATTTCCTCTCATCCTTTTATTTATTTACTTTTACATTTTTTTCTTGTTGATTTGCACCTTGTTTTTTTCCCTCGTCGCGCAACTCTCAATTATCCTGAAATTGATCCTTCACGCTTGCGCTTATACATTTGCCCGACAACTTGACCGACGATCCGGGCTTCGATCCAGCCGTACCGTTCCTGACTTGTCTCGCGCCTTCAGATCCGCCTTCATGCTTCGATGAGAAGCAAAATATAAAGCAATCGTTCCGACGAGCTAAATTACTACAGCATAAAGAACGAAGGGAAATTTGGATTTCGAAACAAAAAAGGGAGGGGTGCACACGAGGACTTCCCAGGGGTCACCCATCCTAGTACTACTCTCCCCAAGCACGCTTAACTTCGGAGTTCTGATGGGATCCGGTGCATTAGTGCTGGTATGATCGCACCCGCCATGTTCCTTTCGCTTTATTCTTTTAAACTGCCCCGTCCTGTGAAGCAGTGTGGCTTTTCTGGACCCGAATTCATTTTAAGCGTCAATTCAAGAATTTCCCCTCATCCTTTTATTTATTTACTTTTACATTTTTTCTTGTTATTTGCACCTTTTTTTTTTCCGTCGTCGCGCAACTCTCAATTATCCTGAAATTGATCCTTCCGCTTGCGCTTATACATTTGCGCCGACAACTTTGACCGACGATTCCGGGCTTCGATCCACCGTACCGTTCCTGACTTGTCTCGCCGCTTCAGATCCGCCTTCATGCTTCGATGAGAAGCAAAAGATAAAGCAATCGTTCCGACGGAGCTAAATTACTACAGCATAAAGGACGAAGGGGAAATTTGGATTTCGAAACAAAAAAGGGAGGGGTGCAACACGAGGATTTTCCCAGGGGGTCACCTGGGGGTGTCAACGGGCCCGGGTCCGGGCCGGAATTCATTATTCGACCGGACCCGAATTGACCCGATATTTTGCCGGACCCGGATCCGACCCGTTTACCCGGACGGGCCTTTTATTCTGTGTTCCGGATCCGGACCGGCGAGTCTCGGATCCGGGTCGGGTCTACCCGAACAAATTTGCCAAAATTTTATTAATTTCGTAACAAAAAAGAGAAAAGATATATATTGTAAACTAATTCTCTAACTAATGCAAGAAAAAAACCAAATAAGAAAATAAATCAAATTGATTTTACTCAATACATCTCACTATCAACAATATATATTGATAATATATATATTTTTTAAATTATTAAATCATTTATATTCCGGATCCGGGTCTAATACGGGTCGGAATACTATATTCCGTATCCGACCGTTTTTTTTGTTTGAAAAAACGGATCCGGATCCGGGTCATAATCGGTCGGAATATATTCCGTATCCGACCCGTTTTTTTGTTTGAAAAAACGGATCCGGATCCGGGTACGGAATTAAATCCCTACCCATACCCGCAATAATTTCAGCGATCCGATCCGGATCCGGTCTAGACCCGACCCGTGTTGACAGAGGCCTAGGGTCACCCATCCTAGTAATACTGTCGCCCAAGCACGCTCTAACTTCGGAGTTCTGAGTGGGATCCGGTGCATTAGTGCTGGT